>LBNU01023648.1:168154-195652 GCA_014162995.1 Artemisia annua
ACTCCTTCAAACCCGAGATTTTACTTGCTTTCATAAAATATAAAAATACAAAAAGAATCTTCCTTCCACCCTTAGACCTATTAGATTAGCTATTCTATCCTAACGAACACTATTCCCTGTGAGAGAACGATCAATCCCCCGTACTTACCACTACACTATACTACATCGGTCAGGTACACTGCCTGGTGGGGTTGTAAGCCTCTTGAGATCCCTCGAGAGGTAAAACCTGTTGTAAGGTTGCAAAACCACGCATCACTATTGTCCTGAATACACCCTCTCCACTGCAAGTGCTCATGGTTAATTCTTCCAAGCAATAATTCATCTATACTCACAGTGGGTCTTTTTCTTTTGCCCCTGGACGTAGAAGCTTGCACATTAGTTTCTGATTCCTGCACACATGCCATAGACACAAGATTATTAGCTGTTAGTGCAACAAATATGGCTAAATCTCTCTCAAACTCTAATCTTCAAATATTCTATTTTGAATTCAGGCAAAAAGTGTGGCGTACTTGACAACAAGTACGGCGTACAAACTAGTTTAAAATATAAGTACGGCGGTTCAGATCTAAAAACCGGCGCACATAGCATTCAGGGCGCTAAATATTTGATTCTAAAGCATCATGCCAACAAAACTACGTTTTCAAACTTATTCTATAGTTTTTCTTCACTGATTTTTAAAAACCCCTAAAAATAAACAGTTCTTATCATAGGTTTAAGCATTTAGGCATCATTTCCATAATTCTTAACTCGTTCCATCTATAATCTTCTTTTAACATCTTATCTCAATCTCTCCTAGATCAAATAAACGTATTTAAATCCTTTATCTTCGCAAAAATAGTGATCAAGGCAAAAACCCTAACCCTAATTCGATTCAATCATTCGCAAAACCTTCATCCATGAAACTAGATAATCCTATAAGTTCCAATTATTCTAACTAACACTTTAATCAAAATACAAAACATATCACAAAAAAAATATATATATATTAACCCTAAAATTACGAAATAAAATTGTAAAGAAATAAAAAATGGATAACATACCGAAGACATGATAATGTGGATTGATTTTTCTTTCAAAGATCTCTTGTGGATAATTTTGATCAAAAGTTGTAGCGGTTTCTCTTTGGATTGTGTGTGAAATGTTGCAAGTTATGAAAGATTTTCAAGTTATATTTATAGTCCCGCTCAGAAGTGCGGCGTACTTAACCCCAAGTACGGCGTACTTACTGCAAATTTTTCCACAGTTAACAATTTTAACTAACATGCATACGTAAAAACGTTCAATCCACATATAATCAAACTTCATTATATTCATTCATTCATCAAAACATTCCTTAACTTTCCAGGATACAATGTTTTTGTACGTTTTATTCATATGATGAAAATAACATAGAAAAGAAAAATAAAACAAGTAAAATAAACTTAGGAGCGTATGTTACTACTCCTATCCGACATCCATAATTTTCAGGCTCTGAAATAACCGGGTGACATAACATCACTCAGCTTGTATTCCCCTGAAACCTTCCTTCCAGTTTCAACCTTTGGGGCATCAATCACAAATGGTTTTTGTTGCTCATTTTCCACGCAAATCTCAGCCCAAAGAGTTATTTGTCCAATATTGTAACTAATAATACTCCTAGTGTGTTCCAAGAATGGCCTGCCTAACATAACCCCTGTTTTCACTTTTTCTTCTACATAGAATTCCAACTCGTATCCTTTAGTTTTTTCAATAGAGTCATCATTAGTTTCTCCCACCAAATTCATAAGCAGTTTCTTGTTAACTTTATTTTCTCCATTCTATAGAACTTCATAACTTAGTCCCAATTGGTCCCCTAGTTCTTGAGAAATAAGGTTTTTCTCAATATTAAGGTCCAATATTCCATCAGAGGCAAATACCCCCTCTACATAGCATGGTGTGATATATTTCTCTCCAACTTCTTCCTCATCAGCTAACCTATGGATTGAAAAGACTTTAGTATCCTCACTCATTTCAGATGTCAGTATGTTCAGTTTCTTAAAGTTTTCCTCAATAGTTGTTGTCTTTTGGTAAATAGTGAATATAGCTTTAGCAAAATCCACAGTTCCCTTTGCCAACACCAAGAAGGTCTTCCAAATATGACACTAGGTACCCATTCATCTTCACTTGGGTTAATATAAAACTCCACCAAGAACACATCCACATTCATTTGAACTAGTAACTTTTTATTGATTATTTTGTTTCCATTTTCCCTTTCCTCAAAACCTAGTCCAAGCCTTTTCATTAGCTCCTTAGACACATAATTCCTATTGTAATCCAAGTCAACTATTGCATCATTTGCGTAAATATTTTCTACATGGCAAGGGGTAATAAACTTCATGAAACATTCATCCATTTCCATCCCATAAAATATATAAATCTTTTGCTTATTCTGTCTCCCCATATCTGTTATGTCAAAAGTAACTGCTCCTTGCCAGGTTTCTTCAGTTTCCACTTGGTCATTCTTAGCGAGAGAATTCCCCTTATCTAAGCACATACGTCCAATACTCGAGTTTGGGTCCATTTCTAACATTTGACAACATAACATCAAGTAAACCATTAGTATGTTAGTACAATCAAAACTAAATGATATTTTGCACTCTAATAACATCAGTAAATATTCAGAAATCAAAAGATGGATTGGTTTAATCATAATGAACAATATAAAAGTCTTCTGTGAATTTTTTGTCATAAAAGTGCGACGTACTTGTAAACAAGTGCGGCGTACTTCCTTTTTAATCTTCATATTATTTTGAAATATCCCAGGAAAGACCGACGTGCTTGAAAACAAGTGCGGCGTACTTCCCCTGTTTTTAGTTTCATGTCTTTTGTACTTTTCAGAATATCTCAAAATTTTATTTAAACTTATAGACCAGATTATGATCATGCATAAACAATCAAAAACAAGATAATGTCTAATTAACCAAATAAGAAATTATTTTTGTATTTTTGATGAGTCATAACATATTAACAAATGCATCAATCTGAATACCAAAGGCACATAAAAAGCAATTCTCATGTTCTCAGCCTTGAATTTAAGCATTAAAAAGTTTTTTTTTGTTTTGGTTTGATTTTGTCTCAGTGAACTGTGAATTTTTCAGAAAGTATGGCGGCTTATAAAGTAAAACCGGTGTAGTTTGAATTTTTCCAGAGAATACGGCGCACAAACTTTGAAGTGCGGCGTACACTCAGTCACAGAAAGCAACAATTTTATTCACTTTGCCAGAAAACTTTAAGGCTATGTTTGTAAAAAGTCTCAAAACAATTAACTAACTCGATTTTATCAATGCCAATCCCCGGAAACGGCGCCAAAAATATTGATGTGTTTTAAAAGCTTTAAATTTATAATACTAATTTCACCATTTTCCTTAATATATAAAACACATGGGTAAAGTATAACCCCCGTTTATAGCAAAGGTTTAGGTAAGACCAGGTCGTCCCAAGAGATTGTAGAAAAGCCAAGTTAGCAATTGTGTCAAAGTTAAGTCCCTAGATTGTCACTTATCCAAAGACTAGTAATTTAGATTGTTTGTTTATACGATTAAAAGCTATGTTTATTTAGGCTAAGAAACATGGAAGTAGCATGTAAACGATGAGCAAGCAATCATGAACAAGATATATAAGCAAGAAGTGACTGGTGATTACTCCTACAAATAACTATCCAACATATTAAGAAACCCTTTCGACCTATGATTCTCAATATATCAAATGCATTAAGAATGGTTCATAACAGAAGTATACATAAGCCAATTTTCTCATCAAGTTCGTTAGACATGAGATAAGGCATTAAACAAGATCATGGATGGGTTGATAAATATTTTGTCGACCAATTTCTACAAGGTAAACACCAAGTTGCCATAGACAAACACCTTGAAATAATACCAAAGTGGCAGACCCTTTCGACCTACTTCTACCACAGAGATACATCAAACATTCAACAATGATCCAAGCATAATCTCATCAATTAAACTTAAGTATAGTATCAAATAGCAAGCGTACATTACATTGTAAACAACCATATAACTAAAAAAAAAAAAAAAAAAAAAAAAAAAAAAAAAAAAAAAAAAAAAAAAAAAAAAAAAAAAAAAAAAATCAACATGGATTTCATAAACTTCATAATATAATTCGATAAAATAGAAAAGTGTACCAAAGTGATTACAACGACAGAACAAATGATTTCACAGAGATAAATCTCTTGGCTCATTCTCCTACCCTCTGTCACAGTAATAGAATCACAACCAAACCTTGATATGGTGAACTTGGTATGAGTTCACCAATACCACTTTGTATACTTTCCCTACTTCTCTTAGATGTTGCCCCCTTTTCTCTGGTTTCGTTCCTCATCTTATATAGACTTTATTTGACCTAATACAACTCCAATGTTCAGTAAATGAGGACAAATGATCGGCCTCACAATGAACGCAATCAATAACTCTACTTTGTAACTGTCAAGGTAAGTGCGCCGTACTCCGTAGAAAGTACGCCGTACTTCGCGTATATTCAATCTCATTTACCCGCCAAGCAAGTACGCCGCACACAGTCCTAAGACCGACGTACTTGGGTCTTTCATACTTGTATATTTTCATTCCAAGTCCTTCCTTTTATCATAGTTGTTACTTTATCGTCTTTTAAGTGGTATTTCTAACTTCCTTCTCTCGTTCAATCCTGCAACCAGATTAGTACCAATTCTACACAAATAACGTGATATTTTATGTAATATAATAGATATATAATATATAATCGATGGGATAAATATGTATAATTAGAGCGTTATCATACCCCTTTTTAGTATTTATCTTATTTCGCCAGAACAACAGCTCTTGAGACGACACTCGTATTTATCTAAGGCATACTACACATAACCAGGTACACTGCCCATTAGTATGTGTTAATCCTTATAGCTCCAAGTTTATAAATTTAAACAGGATGAATATAACGCATCAATGGCCTTGTCCCTTTTAGTTCTATTATATATAAGGTTGGTGATGGTTCTTTAATTCGTTTTTGGATTGATACTTGGGCTGGAAATTCGCCTCTTCCTGATCATTTCAACAAGTTATATCACTTGGAGAATTCTAAAGAATGTTTGATTCAAAATCGTATTTCTAATGGCTCGTGGTCATGGGATTGGATTAGACCAATCTCCTCAGGTAGGTCGCTTACTGAATACATTCGGATGTTGGAGGTTATTGGTTCGGTTGAAGTTGACCATGATAGCGATTCTTGCTTCTGGTCTCTTTCTAATGATGGTACCTTCTCTATTGGCAGTCTTCGTCACCATGTTGATGACTTACTGCTCCCGTCTTTGACCCCGAGTACCCGATGGTGCAAAATAATCCCTAGGAAGGTCAACATTTTTATGTGGTGTTTATCCCTTGATAACCTCATCGTTTCAACTTGTCTTCTCGGGGTCTAGACATTCAATCTATTTTATGCCCGATTTGTAATGAGCAGGTAGAGAATCTGGATCATGCCTTCTTCTCGTGTGATACGGCCTATAATGTTTGGAGATTTATTCACACTTGGAGCGGCTCAAAGGTTCCAATTTTATACTTGTACAAAGATTGGAATTCTTGGATTGTCTCATGGCATGCTTCCAAGGATTCTAAGGAGCGTGCTCTCGTCATCTTTGTTGCTTCATGTTGGATCTTATGGCGCTTTCGAAACTGTGTTACATTATGCTCTCAATCCATGAGGAAATGTGACATTTTTGACAATATCCGTCTTTTTTCTTTCTCTTGGCTTACTTCTAGAGGGAAAAAATGTATTAGCTGGAACGATTGGTTAATTTCTCCTTTGTAATTTTCTAGCTCCTTGCTAGTCCTTTTTATAATATCCGCCGTTCAAAAAAAATATAAATGTTATATTATTTATTTATTTTGATTTTTTTTAACAATGGGGATTTTATTAAGAAGTTAGCAAAAAACTAACAAAAATTACAAACAAATATCTAGAAGCGAGTTTCGAAGCCACGCATACCTGCTAGAACTAATATTCCTATTTTTATGAATATACCAAGAAAAATAAATATCAAATATATAATCAAGTAAAACATCTCTACGAGGTCTCTTCGTATCAAACAAGCTAGAGTTTCTAAACTTCCAAATCACCCAACATGTGGTCATCACAATAGCTTAGAGCAACAAAGTCTTACTTCTTGAAATAGGAGCATTATCCACCCAAGTAATCATATCAGCCACATTTAAAAAAGTAGGTAAATCTGAGTCACACTGATGTATGCGTAAACACACATCATTTTTATACTAAAATACACACGAAAACGGACTAATAACCATGAAATACATGAGATTATATTGCAAATATGTTTGGAATGTGTTATTATGTCTTGCAGGTGCAAGGGTTTGAAAACAAAGGCAAAACGGTGATTTTCGGATGAGTTTCGACAACGTTTTCACATTTTACGAGGTTCAGACGAAGTCGACAATATTCCATGAGCACACCATTGGAAAGAGCATGAAAAAACGAGTCCGACGGTATTTTCATATACGTGACCCTTATCTAAATGACCCGGACTTATACTTAATTGAACCTTTCAATTAGAAATAAACTGGACTGGGCCAAACAAGCTATAAAACAAACCAAACGCATTATATGACAGAGAGTATGCGCTAGCTCAGCTGGAAAGCACTCTCACTCCCACACGGGAGACCCAGGTTCGATTCTTGTCTGAGCCAAAGTGGGTATTTATACTCACTGCCACGTGGCACCACCTCAATGGTCCACGTGGCAACCCGACCCGTATCCGACCCGATCCAGACCCGGCCCATACCAGACCCGATCCTGACCCGATCCGACACGTGTCATGCCACGTGGACCACTCAGGTGGTGACACGTGGTAGTGGGCCCACCTGAGCTATCATGGCTTGTGGGTCCCACATGCTGACGTGGCCGTGACGTGGACCAATCAGCTGCCGCCACGTGGCAGCGACGCCATTAATTCTAATGATTGTCAATGATTGCAGGTACGAGGTTTGACTGGCGGCGCCGTACTGACACGTCAGTCCAAGGTGGCAGAGTTGCAGTGTCGGCAGACCAATCAGGTGCCGCCACGTGGCAGTTATGAGGCAGAGGTACGAGGTGGCAGGCAGTTATTGGATACAAGGTGTTGTGCAAAAACGGCGGACCAATGGGACGGTGACACGTGTCCGAAGCAGCTGGAAGGGTCTAGAGATGCAATGTATCTGGTCATGTCCGGATCTATATAAGGATATCAATGCACACACATTAGAGATTATTAGGAGTAGGTGTAGAGTAGAGAGTAGTAAAATAATTAGTGTACGAGTAGTATTTAGCTTATTTGGTGTAATAGTTTTATCTTATTTTTAACAATTTCTTGTACTCAACTTTTAGCTTATTTCTAATTAATGAAGATTATGGAGGTATTTAGCTTACTTTTTTTTCTCATCTCTTTCTTTATTTTCTTTCTTTCTAAAATCTATTAATCTTTTACAAATGTTTTTCTTTTATAAAACTTTCTTTCACACTTTTCTTAAATAGTTTTTAGTTCACTTATTTTATAAAAAGCTTACATTTTTATTAATTCTTAGTTTATTATGTTTACCCATTTCTTATTCTCTTCACCCTCTAGCTCGATTCAAACAATAAAAGAGAGATGCATGAGCTTGTTAAGCTCGGCTTATTTTTCAAATAAGCCTTGACATCTCTTTAGTTTGAGAGCAATTTTCTTTATTTTTTTAGCTTTTTACATAGATTATTAACTAGATCTAGTAGTTTTAATGCGTAGTCCATAAAAAGTTTGCAACTTTATTAGTTTTTCTTCTAAAATAGCTTAATTTCTTAGATCTATTAAGTTTTTATCATAAAGTTTCAATCTTTTAGCTTTTTATTAGGTTTTTAATAATAAAGTTTGTAGTTTTATCAACCAATAAGCTCTTCCATAGCTTATTTGGCCATTATTATTGCTTAATCCTAATAAAGTTTTGATTTTTCTTTGTTTCTCATCATTTCTACCGCTAAGGCCGGGGCTTAAGGGTCTTATAAGCTAGTTTATCAATAAAGTTTATTACTTTTTAGTCTTAATAAGCTAATTAGTTAATAAAGTCAAAAACTTTATTAACTATTTGGTTTTATTAAAGCTTTTAAAGAATTAAACTTTATGGTTTGTTTAGTTTATAAGATCGGGTGGTTAATTTCGTCTCATCTCTTATATCGGGTTCTATTTCTCATCCTTTTCGCTTTTGGTTAATTAGCTTATCAATATGTTTATGTTTGTTGGATTAATTGTTGTGGTTAACTTATTTGATATGTGTAGCAAGTAGTCTCTTTATGTTTGTTAAGTAATACTTTTGCTTGATTAAACTAGTTTTTTATCGCTTAAATTAGTTTTTAAAATCTTTTATAAAAACCAAATCTTTGATATTCAAGCATTAACTAAAAACACAACGTAAATCTCGATTCAAATCTCGTTGGGAAAACGACCTCGGAAGATAGAATTGTCATTTGTTTTCAAGTGATTATTTTATCTAACGGGAAAACTTTTAAAATCAAAATCGTACTAAAACGATTTTATCAAAAATGGCGCCGCTGCCGGGGAGATTTGTTAAGATTTTTACGTTGTGTTTGGCATTGGTGCCTTGAATATCATTTCTTTTAAAAGTTTATTTTCTTTAAAAATACAAAAATCCAAAAATATTTTTCTTTTTATAAAATTAAAAATCCAAAAATATTCTTCTTATCCTCTTATTTGTTTAATTCTCTATCCCTTACCCTCTATTTGTTTAATTCTTCACAATGTCTTCATCTTACCTATATGGTTGTGAATGGTGTGGGGTCCTCCAAATGGTGGAAATTGCCCCGGTTGTAGCATTGTAGAGTCGGGAAACGGGTTTGTCTATGAACAAAATCCCGATTTCTACAATGAAACAACCGACTTCTTCAACCAGCCACCACACCAAGAGGTGGAGACATACTCTTGCGAGTCATATGGAAATGATCCTTACCAAGGTTTTGATTGTCAAACAGGGAACACGCTTGTCTATGAGCAGGTTCCTTGTAACAATCAAAATTTTGGTTATGAACAACATCCATATGATTTACCGAGTCAGTCACAGCAGTTTTATTGTTGCGAATTCTGTGGAGGTCCTCATCAAAGTTTTGATTGTCAAACAGGAAACATGCTTGTCAATGAGTAGGTTTCGTGTAACAATCAAAATTTTGGTTACGACCAATATCCACAAGATTCGCCTCAGCAATATGATTGTTGTGAGTACTGTGGACGTCCTCACTATAGCTCTGATTGCCAAACTAGGAACCCGCTTGTCTATGAGCACGTCCCTTGTAACAATTATGACTATTCTTATTCTGACCAACCTTCACAATACACCACACCTCAACAACTTCCTCAGAGCGAGTTAACTAGAGATGAATTGATTATAAATAATATTCTAACTGAATTAAACCATATTAAGGAGCTGATTCTTAAAAAACAAAATCCTCCGGTTAACTCGTTTTATCATGAGGAAAGTGATGTGGAGGATACGGAGACTACTATGGACGAGGTGCATAATTATAGCCCACAAAGTACCGCACATGTCCTATCTCAGCCACGAGCATACCCACCATCCTTGCCTAGACTTGTTGTTGTGGGAGACGAAAAGTTAGATATCGACTTGCCTTTTGGAGAGCATATAATAGCTCTGATTGCCAAACAAGGAACCCGCTTGTCTATGAGCACGTCCCTTGTAACAATTATGACTATTCTTATTCTGACCAACCGTCACAATACACCACACCTCAACAACTTCCTCAGAGCGAGTTAACTAGAGATGAATTGATTATAAATAATATTCTAACTGAATTAAACCATATTAAGGAGCTGATTCTTAAAAAACAAAATCCTCCGGTTAACTCGTTTTATCATGAGGAAAGTGATGAAGAGGATACAGAGACTACTATGGACGAGGTGCATAATTATAGCCCACAAAGTACCGCACATGTCCTATCTCAGCCACGAGCATACCCACCATCCTTGCCTATACTTGTTGTTGTGGGAGACGAAAAGTTAGATATCGACTTGCCTTTTGGAGAGCATATAGACACCCTCTCAATGGGGGATAGGGAAATTGACTTTAAACCTAGTGATATAGAAAGTTTGCCTGCTAATAACCCTGTCCCAATCCCAAGGATGTCTGATGAACCCTTAGGTAATTCTGAATCGATGTCTAGATCTTTTGATGTGACTATATCAAATCCCTTATTTGACTTTGACGATAACTTTACATTAAGAATTGATAACAAAATTTTTGATGACGAATTTGAGGATTTGTGTAGCTTGGACCCCCCCTAAGTCAATACCTTTAATTGATGAGTCCACCCTACTAGTTACACCACTTCCCGTCCATAAGCAAATATGCTTAAGGGAAGTGGAAAGATTTGACCATTTTTTCTCCCTGACACAGTCGGGTGATATGACGTGGGTGATGGATAAACCCTTTAGATTTACCCATACACCATTACCCCGTCAGGTGGCATACTCACCTAAGGAGGTGTTGTATCGCTTTTACCATCCTAGCTTAACACTAAGTGATGGATGTGACCATGACCTTATAAGCATATAACCCTAGAGTCAAGCTAGAGACTCGAACAAAAACTAGCGCTTCTCGGGAGGCAACCCGTGTTATCTATCTATCTATCTTTATTTCTTTTCATTTTTATTTTTATTTCTATTTTGAATAAGTGTGATGTTGTATTCAGATATATGTGCGGGGGAGTGCTTCTCTCCATGTTGTGTTTTGTGGAATTCCCGTTTTTGCTTGCAGGATTCCCTATGATCGTAAAGACCTTCGTGCTTGTTTTCAAACCCTCAAATCACTCGGTCTTCGATCATTTGCATTGTTATATTTAGGGAAATCCATTATAATATGTGCTTATTTGATATAGATTTACCTTTTCACACTTGGAATTTCAAGCATTTTCCTTTTTCGTTCCTAAGTGTGGGGGTAACACCCGATATTTTTGAACATTGAGGACAATGTTCGGTTCTAAGTGTGGGGGGGATTTCTATCGAAATTTTCAAAAATTGTTTCAAACCCTTGTGTTGCCTAGTACTCACGTAACCCCGTTTTTCCACCAAATTTTAAAATTTTTAGTCACCTTTTATTTAAAATAAAAAAAATANCCACAAAATTGTTTCACCCCATATTATGTGCTAAAATAATTAAAGATGTTACGTTTTGGCGAAATTTAGTTTTTTATCTTCTTAAGAGAATCTTTGCTTTAAAAATTGGGTACACATCAAGGATACGTCTCAAATAAAGTTTAAGTGTAATAAGTTGTAGATTCGAAATCCCGTTTTTGGATTTCTATGTATGTATGCATGAGGTTTTGGGACTACCCGTGAAGTTCCATGTTTATGTGAAAAAAAATAAAAAATAAAAAAATAATAAAAAAAGAGAAAAAAAAATGAAAATGAAAAAAAAAAAGTTATGAATGTGGATGAATAATAAGTGCTTAAGTTGTTATAAAAGTTGATGGTGCGTGAGGTGCATGTGGATGGTCCTAGACTAGTCACATGAGGTGCACGTGTAGTACTCCTCAACTTATATATATGTATTCGATTGTATCCCAATTCCTTGATGTGGACCTAATTTTTAAGGCAACTGATATGTGTGTATTTACACATATCTTTGACCTAAGAATCGGACTAAAAAGACCAAAAACTAACGATAAATGCCAAATATACGTTGTTTTTGTGTTTTTGAATGTGCATGGATAGATAATGCAAAACTGGACAAAACCGAGCCAAAAATGACAACACGAGCACGGAATTTTGGAAAGAGCGTTTAAAGCTGGAGCCGGGAAAGGAATTTACAAGATTGGATTTCAATTATTCTCAACATGCCAAAATCTACCTTGAAGATTCATTTTTGTCACCAATGGTCCTTGGAATAATATTCAGATTGGTCCCTTGATTTTACACATTGGCAAATATGGCCCTTGTATCCTTAACATATCACTACTACACTTAAACATAAAATCTGCCAAGTCCTTTTTCCATAAACCCAATTCAATTCATAAAACCAAAAAAGCCCAACTTCCACAATCCACTGGCCCATTCCCTTTGAATCATAACCCGGCCCACACTTTTTCTTTACTAAACCCGGATCCAAACCCACCCCTCTTTTATAATTACCCGAGGGTCAAAATCCCTAACCCACAAGTCAAACAATAATAAATTAAATCCCAAATTCACCCCCGCCATTTAACCATCCCCTTCCTCCATTCCACCTGAATTCCCGTCAATACCCCTGCACCAAGCATAGTACTTAGCATCTTCCAACGTGTCAGAGGTGTGAGTATCATGGATCGCCACAGTGGACAAATGGAGCATTTTGATTGGAGCTGACACATCATCCACATGATCCTACGGCTGTGAATCGAGATCAAGTGTGTTGGGATTGATCAAGGGTGGCGAATAGAGTATCCAGGACCTTCCAACCGAGCTCTTAATGGCTATATATAGCAGCTCTTCACATCAATTTGGCTGGTTAGATTTTTAGGTGTTAGTTAGTTAGTTAATTAGGAGTAGTCATAATATAGTGTAGAGTAGGAGTAGAATAAGCCAGCTTATAGTGTCAGTTTTTAAACTTGTATCATTTCAGTTTTGTAATCCAACTTTAATCAATGCAATTCAAGTTTTCTTTTAAAACTCTTTTTCTCATATAACTGTGAGTTTTCTTTCAATAGCTAAAAGTGTTATAAGCTTTCATTTTCTGTTTAAATAAGCTCAATCAAGCTCAATCAGTAGCTTGTGGTGAATTTCTATTGCTCTATTACTGCATTTAATGGTGAAATTCTCATGGTCAACTAAAGTTAACGGGATCAGAACTTGGTGATGTGGTGGAATTTGGTGTAGTCAGTGGTGGTTTAGAGTTGTTTTATAATGAATATAGCCTATTAAAGATAGGCTGTTGTTGAGTTTTAACCCTATGTCAGTTAGGTTGTGAACTTGTAAGTCATTCAATCCCTTTTTAGCTTAATATCTCTATTTTTCTGCTTGCATTTGTTTAGATCTGTTAGTTTACTGATCTATTGCTTTTATTTGAGCATTGATTTAGTAGATTTGATAGTGTTTAAGCTTGTTTACTCATTGGTGATACTGTTACATCAAACTGTTTCTATTCTGCCTTATTTCGTTTGATCTGTGGATTTGTGCTTTCGTTGTCAATTGTTGTTGTTAGTTGCTGTTTAAGTTTCATTTAGAGTTAGTACGTCAATTTGTAGCATTAGTTATGTATTTGACAGTTTAAATCAATGAGATGTAGTGTAATCTGTGATTTTAGAGAGTGTTTGGATTCGTTTTGTTTATGGTTCCATTGTTGCTGTTTTGTTGAAGTTTCTGTACACTCAGTTCACCTTAGGCTAGTATACGTCAGTTATAGCGTTGGATTGTAGGTTTATTGCATTATAGTCAAAATTAGCCATTTAGGTAATTTCTGCCTGCTTGATTGTTATCCGTTCATAAATGCCTTGTTCATCTGCTATATTTTATGTTAGTGATCATGATTTTCAGTTTTAAACATGCTTATTATACATCTAGTGTTAAAGTTAGACCAATAAATTTCAATTTAGTCAAAGGTTACATGCAATTCATTAGTCAAACTTTCTGTTAGCTGGTGCTTTATTTGTGTAAGCAGCCGAGTTCATAAGCTCACTTGATTGATCAATAGTAGTTTTCAAGGTCTGAGAAAGTTTTTCGTGCAATTTCATACTGCTAATTTCATATTTTCAAAGTTTCATTCAATTCTAATCACGAATACTTGTTCAAATCTGTCTTTGAAAGTTGCTTGTTCAAGGCTGTTCTTAATAGTTGCAGCTTCATTATTTGTTCAGACATCTGTATTTGGCTTCAATTAGACTAGTAATATGGTAATTGTGATAGGGCTTTTATGTTTTTCAGAATCTCAGTACTGCTAGCTCACTTTTTCCTCTCTTAGTTTTTAGTTTAGAGCTTATTGGATGTGCTTTTTATAGCCTGTTAGTTAGGAGTCTAGGACCTGTTTTGCTGATTCAATATAGAACCTGTATAAGTACTTGGTGCCTTTTGATGTAAGCTTTAGTGGTTAACTTGTGTTCTTTTGAGATCACTTGAGTACATTTTATCATTTCTTATCAGCAACGATTCTTGAAAGAAGATGGAAAACTACTTAGCGTCTAAACTTGGTATCTTTATCGGATAATAATATATCGAAACGAGAAAATACGAAGAAATTTGTTGACATAAATAATGCGTAAAAACGTTATTTATATTTTTCGATATCTCTACGTTTTGATGATCACAAAATGGAAAATCATTAAACGTAAGATTACTACGTAAACAAGTATTAAGCTAGTTTATATCATTATATCCAACTTAATCACTCAAGGTATGAATAAACAAGTGCTTAATACATCTCATGATCAAAGGGGTATTTAATTAATTAATACAAAGTTTATTTAATATTATATATTTTTGAAAAACAATTTTGGTAATAAAGAAAAATGTTTTAATCATACTAAATATATGAATTCAAATTTTTAACCAAAATCAGTTAGTTTTTCACCAAATAAACTTTCCCCACAAAAGGACAAAGAATCTGGCCGTTACAGTAGGCCGGCCCCCTTAATTATAAAGGGCGGCCCCCTTAATTTTAAGGGGGCCGGCCATGAATTAAGGGGACCGGCACGCTCCCTGTGTCAGATTTTGTCAGAATTTTTTCCCTATAAATACCACCTTAAATCTGGTATTTTTCCTCACCTTTTGCACGAAATTTTCAGATCCAAAATCTCTCTAAACATCTTCCAAAACCCTTTGATCATTAGATTACTAATCCTTGTTTCAAGTGATTCAATCCCTCACCATCCATCATCATCCTAAGTGCAAAAGAAGAATACTCCTTCAACCTCAAGTTTAAGAAGTGTTGTGTACATTGTGTATATTACTTGTATAGTTGTGTTGTGACTATTGTAAGTAGATTAAGTAGTGCTAGTTGTGAAGTAGTTGTGTTGTGAAAAGAAGAGAAGTTGTGTTGTGAAGAGAAGAAGGTGTGTCGTGAAGAAGAAGTTGTGTTGTGAAGAAGAAGTCGTGTTGTGAAGAAGAAGAGAAGTTGTGTTGTGTTGTGTTGTGTTGTGTTGTGAGATTGGTTCTAGCTACTATTAGGACCCGACATTTAGCTTTGTGTCGTTAAGCCGGTGTAAGCAACGTTGTGTAAGGTTTTCTCCGCCATAAGGGAGCTTGTTGACATAGTGAAGAAAACTCCCGAGTTAGGTGCTCGGGGAGTGGAGTAGGACGAAGAGGAGATTCGTAGCCGAACCACTATAAATCCTTTGTCTCACGGTGCCATCTTTCCAACTCTATCTTTTCACTTACTTACTTACTTTTATATTTGTCATATCATATACTTGTTGATATTATTGCTTATAATTGTGCAAGTTTCTTGGTGACACATAAATATCGAATTGGTGTTTTTATAAACAAAGTTTTTATAAATTAAAAAGACGTAAAACTATTCAACCCCCCTTCTAGTTTTCCACAATTGGTATCAAGAGCCACGTCAAACAAGATTTTTAAAATATATTGTATTTTAAAACTTGAAATCGATCTATGGAAATGGAAAAATATTTAGAAGGGAAAATTGTTTTTAGACCACCATTTCTTGAAAATGAAAATTTTCTTACATGGAAAAATCAATTCGAAAGTTATGTGAAATCAATAGACTATGATCTTTGGCATGTCATTTCAATTGGTGATATTAAATCGATAAATACTACTTTTGAAAAACAAAATAACTTGGCTAAATTTATTATATACAAAGCTATTTCAAATGTTGAATATGAAAGAATATTTTTTTGTCAAACGGCAAATGACATGTGGAAAAGTCTTTCAAAATATCACCAAGAAGAATGTCAAGCCAAAGAAAAACTTTCAAATGACTTAGTAGCAAAAGAGAGTATAGTAGACAAATATTTAGTTGAAGTAAGTACAAGTGCTACGAGTTCAAATGTCTTATATGTAGGTAATGACGCCGAAAACAACATGAGCAAGGATGAACAAGAAGACTATGAAGAGATGTCAACCAAGAAGGAACTAAGTGACGATGAAGATGATGATTCTAGTTCCGAAAGTGAAGACGAAGAATATGCAAAGGCCGTCAAAGAATTTAAAAGACTCATTAAAAAGCGACAAAGAACACAAGATAAAAGGAAAACAACACGAAGAAAAAGAGTTGATGATGAAGACAAGAAGAACAAAGGGGAATGCTTAGTCGCTCAAGCATCTAATGAAATTTGTCTAGGAATAAATTTGGAGCCCGACGAATGGGTAAAGGATAGCGGGTGCTCAAGACACATGACGGGGAATCGCAAGCTATTCTCTACGTACAAAGCCTACAATGGAGGTAATGTTATTTTTGGTAGTGATCGTCGTGGAAAAATCATAGGCAAAGGTACGATCTCTCAAGACTCCCTAACTATTGAAAATGTTGAGCATGTAGATAATTTAACATACAACTTGCTTAGTGTAGGACAAATATGTGACAATAAGTGTAGGGTTACCTTTACCGATAAAAATAGTGTAATTATTAAGGATGATAAAGTCATAGGTAGAGGAATTAGGAAAGGCGGCGTATATGTCATGAAACTAGGAGATAAATTGGAAGATAGGATATGCCTAGCGACCCTAGATGAAAACTCCACTTTGTGGCATAGGAGATTAGGTCATGCAAACATGCAACAAATCCAATCATTGGTATCTAAGGAACTAGTTAGAAACTTGCCTAGCCTTAAGTATAATCAACACTTTTGCGATGCATGTAAAATAGGAAAACAAGCACACGCTAGTCATAAAGCTAAGAATATAGTATCCACCACTAGATGCTTAGAACTACTTCATATGGACCTCTTCGGTCCATCCGCGGTGCGGAGCTACGGTGGCAATCGCTACACGTTAGTTATAGTAGATGACTATTCACGATACACGTGGACTAGATTTCTAAGCGATAAGACCGAAGCCTTTGAAAAATTTGAGACCTTTAGTAAAATGATACAAAATAAGCTAGGTTGCACTATAGTTTCAATTAGGACGGACCATGGTAGGGAATTTGATAACGAAGTACAATTCGGAAAATATTGTGACTTAAATGGAATATCTCACAACTTTTCCGCCCCACGAACACCTCAATCAAATGGAGTAGTAGAAAGGAAAAATAGGACCTTACAAGAAATGAGTAGAACTATGTTAAATGAGCAATCTATCCCACAAAAATTTTGGTGCCATGCCGTAGATACTTCAACATATATACTTAATAGGGTGTCCATTAGAAGAATACTAGGAAAAACTCCTTATGAGTTACTAAGAGGTAGAAAACCAAACATAGGCTACTTTAAGGTATTCGGAAGTAAATGCTTCATTCTCAACACTAAGGATTATCTCACTAAGTTCGACCCTAAGTCAAATGAAGGAATTTTTCTAGGATACTCACAAAATAGTAAAGCATATATAGTCTTAAATAAAGATACTATGAAAGTAGAAGAATCATTAAACGTAACCTTCGACGAAACTCCTCCACCACCTAGGACATTACCTTTAGAAGATGATGATGTTATAGAGGAAGATGCTATTGAGGTTAGTAAGACAAAGCCCATAGGAAATGATATTGAGGAAGAAAATTTAGAAGAAAACGAAGTTGTAAATATTAAGGAATCTAGGTCACACCCATTAGACAACATCATAGGTCACCTAAACCAACGAACACTTAGATCACAAGCACAAGACAAAAATAACTTCTTTTGTTTTGTGTCAACAATAGAGCCTAAGAACATAAATGAAGCCTTAAAGGATGAAAGTTGGATTATGGCTATGCAAGAAGAATTAAATCAATTCAAAACAAATGATGTTTGGGAATTAGTACCGAATCCTAGGAATGTGACTATAATAGGAACTAAGTGGGTATTTAGGAATAAACTAGATGAAAATGGAATAGTTACTAGGAACAAAGCTAGGTTAGTCGCCCAAGGTTATAATCAACAAGAAGGAATTGATTATGACGAAACCTATGCCCCCGTAGCTAGATTAGAATCCATTAGAATCCTTTTAGCTTATGCCTGCGCCCTAGACTTTAGGTTATACCAAATGGATGTGAAGAGTGCATTCCTTAACGGTTTTATCAATGAGGAGGTATATGTGGCACAACCTCCAGGATTCATTGACTTCGCAAAACCTGATTATGTTTATAAACTAAAGAAAGCTTTGTATGGTCTTAAGCAAGCTCCAAAGGCTTGGTATGATAGACTAAAGGCATTCTTGGTTAAACATAATTATTCCATGGGAATGGTAGATAACACTCTCTTCACTAAAAGAAGTGACCCTCATATTATCATTGTTCAAATATATGTCGATGACATTATATTTGGCTCAACTTGTCAAGAAATGTGTGATGAATTTGCCAAAATCATGCATGATGAGTTTGAGATGAGTATGATGGGAGAACTAAACTTCTTCTTAGGATTACAAATAAAACAACTAGAAGACGGAATATTCTTTAACCAATCTAAGTACATTAAGGAAATGCTTAAGAAATTTGGCCTAGAAGACTCTAAACCACTTAAGACACCTATGTCTACGGAAATTAAACTCACAAGAGATGAAGAGGGTGAGTCCGTAGATAATACTAAGTATAGAGGAATGATAGGAAGTCTACTATACTTAACGGCAAGTAGACCCGATATCATGTATAGTGTTTGCATTTGCGTTCGCTTTCAAGAGGATCCCAAAACCTCGCACCTAGAAGCGGTTAAGCGTATCTTCCGATACATTAAAGGCACTATACACTTAGGATTATGGTATCCTAAGGGATCCGGCATAGAAACCATTGTCTATGCGGATTCGGATCATGCGGGAGACTACGTAGATAGAAAGAGCACTAGCGGCATTTGCACGTTTATGGGATGTTGTTTAACATCTTGGTTTTCGAAGAAGCAAACCGCTCTTGCTATTTCTACCACCGAAGCCGAATACGTAAGCGCTGGAAAGGCATGTCAACAAGCACTATGGATGAAACAGGATCTCGTAGACTATAGGATTAGGTTAGAAAATATCCCTATTATGTGCGATAATAAAGGAGCTATAGACTTAAGTAAGAATCCCGTTCAACACTCTAGGACTAAACACATAGAAATACGCCATCACTTTCTTAGGGATAACGTACAAAAAGGAAACATTACTATAGAAAAGGTAGCCACAGAAGATAACATTGCCGACATATTTACTAAGCCCCTTAAGCGTGAATCATTTAACCACTTGCGTTTAGGATTAGGAATGATGGAACAAATTGATTGAACTTTCTTGAAAAACCAAAACTTTCTGAAATTTCAAAATTCTGGACACTTTCAAGTGTCAGATGGGCGGACCCCTTAAATATATAAGGGGGCCCCCTTAAAATTAAGGGGACCGGCCTCTATTTAAGGGGGCCGGCCATCTGATGATGAAAATTTATGTGTTTTCATTATTTTCCTCCAAAATCTGAGTCTAGGATTCTGTTTTGCACAAAATCAATAATTGAGATATTTTGTTTGCATAACTATACTTTCAATAAAACCTCAATTCATTTCCAAAACATTCTCACGATTAGGAAAACTCATTGTTGAATAAAAATAAAAACGTTTTTCTAAAATCATGCATAATAGTCTTACTCTCGTTGTTTATGAGTATATAATCTAATGTATACTTATATATAACATTTGGAAGTAAGCAAATTTAATTCAAGGAGACTAAAGATTGTTTCTCAAGATCATTTGGTTTTAGGAAGCAATCTTTACTCCACATTTGTTTCATTTAGGCACACACTAGAACAAATTCAAGAACTTCATAGTCATATTTGTTCCATCACTAGTTAGACACTATTAGGTGCCTTTACTCTAAGATTAGTTGCCTTAGTGTACCTTTGTTGCTTAATTGATAATTTGCTTTAAATGCATGCTTGATTATATTCATATATTCTATATGCTTAATTGCTTATTAGCTTTATTTGCATGCTTAATTATGCTTAATTATGCTTATATGATTAATTGCTAGCATGTATGCTTTTCATGAAAATTAGACTATGAAAATACTTGCCTAGTTGCCTAAAGAGTTGGTCTTGCCCAAAACCAAACCACAAAACAAACACCTTTCTGAAAATACTTTGCCAAAAACCCAAACCAGGCAACCTGGATCGTCAGACATGGGCGGCCCCCTTAAATCAAAGGGGCGGTCCCCTTAAAATTAAGGGGACCGGCATAGAATTAAGGGGACCGGCCATCTGTAGCTCGAGGTTTCCTGTTTGCTTTCTGCTTTTCAGCCCATTTCACCCTATTTTGATTCCTCATTTCCCTGAATTCACAAACACCTTTCATCAACCAAATCCAACACATATTCCCCTTCCATAAACACAAAATCACCACACTATAAATACCCTTCACCATCATAAATGTTCATTCACTCCATCATGACCACTCCCAACAAACCAAAACCCAAAGCCTCAAGGCTTGCAAAGATGGTTGAAAAATCCACTTGGAAAAGAAAACCAAGCCCTCACAACAATACCATCACATCAAATGGTGTCGAGCAACCATCAATACCTCCAACCATTTACTTCCCAAACTTCAATCCAAATCCTCAAAGTCATTCCTTTGAGCCTTATTACAATCCATACAATCCGGGTCAAAACCCAATCATACCCTCATTCAACTATAATGATCCATACAATTATGGTCAATCATCAAACCACAACCCAAATATCTTCCCATCCAACTACACAACACCCACTAAACCACCTCATCTATTCCAAAAAGCCGCGGAAGAACAAAAACTCCGTGGAGATCTCAATGTCATACGTGACCTTAGTGATCTCAATGCAATGCATATTGCACAACGCAACAAAGACAAACCTCCATCATCTCCATATTCAAATTGCTTACCTCACCCACTCAATTTGGATCAAGTCACCAATCACACCTACTATTGTCCTTGTTGCTACTTCCTACAAAAGCAACTTCTTGACTTGAGTCAAGACATTTCATGGATTGAATACCTCCTCACTCGACCTCACCCATTACCTCCACTTGCTCGATACAATCACAATCCCTCCATTCCATATCCACCACCACAAAACCATTAAAAACATCCTCCATTACCCATCAATAAAATCACCAATCACCCTTTTGTTACCCATGCAAGACCTCTCATGATGGCAACTCGAGTACTTTCTTAGTGTAGTTTTCTAAGACAAGCATACATGTATGCCAATGTACTCTCTTATGTGTTGTAATAAATTTATGAATGAATGTTATTGTCATTGCTATGATTTATTATCCATTGTCTTGCTTTATATGCCTTGCTTTATATGTATGCATGCTATATATATATGTTGTGCTATCTAAATATTTTTGCAAGCATTCCATATCTCGAATTATTTCTTATGACCTCAAAACGAGGGGGAGTATAAGTCAAGGGGGAGCTCCAAGTTAATCGGGATAAACCTTTTTGATGCTAACAAAAAGGGGGAGAAGTGATATAAACTCATATTAATACTTGTATATAAACTAATTTTTCGCTTAATGAGTTTAGATTTTGTAATCATCAAAAAGGGGGAGATTGTTGACATAAATAATGCGTAAAAACGTTATTTATATTTTTCGATATCTCTACGTTTTGATGATCACAAAATGGAAAATCATTAAACGTAAGATTACTACGTAAACAAGTATTAAGCTAGTTTATATCATTATATCCAACTTAATCACTTAAGGTATGAATAAACAAGTGCTTAATACATCTCATGATCAAAGGGGTATTTAATTAATTAATACAAAGTTTATTTAATATTATATATTTTTGAAAAACAATTTTGGTAATAAAGAAAAATGTTTTAATCATACTAAATATATGAATTCAAATTTTTAACCAAAATCAGTTAGTTTTTCACCAAATAAACTTTCCCCACAAAAAGACAAAGAATCTGGCCGTTACAGTAGGCCGGCCCCCTTAATTATAAAGGGCGGCCCCCTTAATTTTAAGGGGGCCGGCCATGAATTAAGGGGACCGGCACGCTCCCTGTGTCAGATTTTGTCAGAATTTTTTCCCTATAAATACCACCTTAAATCTGGTATTTTTCCTCACCTTTTGCACGAAATTTTCAGATCCAAAATCTCTCTAAACATCTTCCAAAACCCTTTGATCATTAGATTACTAATCCTTGTTTCAAGTGATTCAATCCCTCACCATCCATCATCATCCTAAGTGCAAAAGAAGAATACTCCTTCAACCTCAAGTTTAAGAAGTGTTGTGTACATTGTGTATATTACTTATATAGTTGTGTTGTGACTATTGTAAGTAGATTAAGTAGTGCTAGTTGTGAAGTAGTTGTATAGTGAAAAGAAGAGAAGTTGTGTTGTGAAGAGAAGAAGGTGTGTTGTGAAGAAGAAGTCGTGTTGTGAAGAAGAAGAGAAGTTGTGTTGTGTTGTGTTGTGTTGTGAGATTGGTTCTAGCTACTATTAGAACCCGACATTTAGCTTTGTGTCGTTAAGCCGGTGTAAGCAACGTCGTGTAAGGTTTTCTCCGCCATAAGGGAGCTTGTTGACCTAGTGAAGAAAACTCCCGAGTTAGGTGCTCGGGGAGTGGAGTAGGACGAAGAGGAGATTCGTAGCCGAACCACTATAAATCCTTTGTCTCATGGTGCCATCTTTCCAACTCTATCTTTTCACTTACTTACTTTTATATTTTTCATATCATACACTTGTTGATATTATTGCTTATAATTGTGCAAGTTTCTTGGTGACACATAAATATCGAATTGGTGTTTTTATAAACAAAGTTTTTATAAATTAAAAATACGTAAAACTATTCAACCCCCCTTCTAGTTTTCCACAAAATTCATTTCTCACAAAAATAAAATAAATAGAGGCAAAATTAGGAAAATGGGAGCGAGAAATTATTACACAAGTAACTTCCATGAGTAGCGTTAGCATCTAACTTGTAAGTAAGTTGTGATCTCGTTTTTAAGCTTAGTTTGGGGACTCGTGAAAAATCAAGGAAGATGAATTCTATCCGAACGATCACTTCTTTATGAGTCGTATTTCCTACTCTATGATCCTAAAAATTATCGAAAGATAATGAAAGTCGACATCTTGTCACTTATTATAATAAAAAGGAAAAAAGTACAAAAAAATAGTTTATGCATGAATAAAATGGTCAAACGGGGCGTTTTTAGAATAAATGATTTCTTAATCTCTTTTGAACGTTTTGCTACTTTTCAAAGTTAGTAAAAAGAGGTTTGAAATTATTTATTTCAAAAAGCGTGAGTTGATGACATTGCGTGAGGACACGGCAATACTTTAGTGTGGGGGATTTTGATGTATGCGTAAACACACATCATTTTTATACTAAAATACACACGAAAATGGACTATTAACCATGAAATACACGAGATTATATTGCAAATATGTTTGGAATGTGTTATTATGTCTTGCAGGTACAAGGGTTTGAAAACAAAGCAAAAACGGTGATTTTCGGATGAGTTTCGACAACGTTTTCACATTTTACGAGGTTCAGACGAAGTCGACAATATTCCACGAGCACACCATTGGAAAGAGCACGAAAAAATGAGTCCGACGGTATTTTCATATACTCGTGACCCTTCTCTAAATGACCCGGACTTATACTTAATTGAACCTTTCTATTACAAATAAACTGGACTGGGCCAAACAAGCTATAAAACAAACCAAACGCACTATATGACCGAGAGTATGCGCTAGCTCAGCTGGAAAGCACTCTCACTCCCACACGGGAGACCCAGGTTCGATTCTCGTCTGAGCCAAAGTGGGTATTTATACTCACTGCCACGTGGCACCACCTCAATGGTCTACGTGGCAACCCGACCCGTATCCGACCCGATCCAGACCCGGCCCATACCAGACCTGATCCTGACCCGATCCGACACGTGTCATGCCACGTGTTGCCACATGGACCACTCAGGTGGTGACACGTGGCAGTGGGCCCACCTGAGCTATCATAGCTTGTGGGTCCCACATGATGACGTGGCCGTGACGTGGACCAATCAGCTGCCGCCACGTGGCNAAGCGTGAGTTGATGACATTGCGTGAGGACACGGCAATACTTTAGTGTGGGGGATTTTGATGTATGCGTAAACACACATCATTTTTATACTAAAATACACACGAAAACGGACTAATAACCATGAAATACATGAGATTATATTGCAAATATGTTTGGAATGTGTTATTATGTCTTGCAGGTGCAAGGGTTTGAAAACAAAGCAAAAACGATGATTTTCGGATGAGTTTCGACAACGTTTTCACATTTTACGAGGTTCAGACGAAGTCGACAATATTCCACGAGCACACCATTGGAAAGAGCACGAAAAAACGAGTCCGACGGTATTTTCATATACTCGTGACCCTTCTCTAAATGACCCGGACTTATACTTAATTGAACCTTTCTATTAGAAATAAACTGGACTGGGCCAAACAAGCTATAAAACAAACCAAACGCACTATATGACCGAGAGTATGCGCTAGCTCAGCTGGAAAGCACTCTCACTCCCACACGGGAGACCCAGGTTCGATTCTCGTCTGAGCCAAAGTGGGTATTTATACTCACTGCCACGTGGCACCACCTCAATGGTCTACGTGGCAACCCGACCCGTATCCGACCCGATCCAGACCCGGCCCATACCAGACCTGATCCTGACCCGATCCGACACGTGTCATGCCACGTGTTGCCACATGGACCACTCAGGTGGTGACACGTGGCAGTGGGCCCACCTGAGCTATCATAGCTTGTGGGTCCCACATGATGACGTGGCCGTGACGTGGACCAATCAGCTGCCGCCACGTGGCGGCGAAGCCATTAATTCTAATGATTTTCAATGATTGCAGGTACGAGGTTTGACTGGCGGCGCCGTACTGACACGTCAGTCCAAGGTGGCAGAGTTGCAGTGTCGGCGGACCAATCAGGTGCCGCCACGTGGCAGTTATGACGCAGAGGTACGAGGTGGCAGGCAGTTATTGGATACGAGGTGCTGTGCAAAAACGGCGGGCCAATGGGACGGTGACACGTACCCAAAGCAGCTGGAAGTGTCTAAAGATGCAATGTATCTGGTCATGTCCGGATCTATATAAGGATATCAACACACACACATTAGAGATTATTAGGAGTAGGTGTAGAGTAGAGAGTAGTAAAATAATTAGTGTAGGAGTAGTATTTAGCTTATTTGGTGTAATAGTTTTAGCTTATTTTTAACAATTTCTTGTACTCAACTTTTAGCTTATTTCTAATTAATGAAGATTATGGAGGTATTTAGCTTAATTTTTTTCTCATCTCTTTCTTTATTTTCTTTCTTTCTAAAATATATTAAGCTTTTACAAATGCTTTTCTTTTATAAAACTTTCTTTCACACTTTTCCTAAATAGTTTTTAGTTCACTTATTTTATAAAAAAATTACATTTTTATTAATTCTTAGTTTATTATGTTTACCCATTTCTTATTCTCTTCACCCTCTAGCTCGATTCAAACAATAAAAGAGAGATGTATGAGTTTGTTAAGCTTGACTTATTTTTCAAATAAGCCTTGACATCTCTTTAGTTTGAGAGCAATTTTCTTTATTTTTTTTTAGCTTTTTAAATAGATTATTAACTAGATATAGTAGTTTTAATTCGTAGTCTATAAAAAGTTTGCAACTTTATTAGTTTTTATTCTAAAATAGCTTAATTTCTTAGATCTATTAAGTTTTTATCATAAAGTTTCAATCTTTTAGCTTTTTATTAGGTTTTTAATAATAAAGTTTGTAGTTTTATCAACCAGTAAGCTCTTCCATAGCTTATTTGGCCATTATTATTGCTTAATCCTAATAAAGTTTTGATTTTTCTTTGTTTCTCATCATTTCTACCGCTAAGGCCGGAGCTTAAGGGTCTTATAAGCTAGTTTATCAATANATTATTACACAAGTAACTTCCATGAGTAGCGTTAGCATCTAACTTGTAAGTAAGTTGTGATCTCGTTTTTAAGCTCAGTTTGGGGACTCGTGAAAAATCAAGGACGATGAATTCTATCCGAACGGTCACTTCTTTATGAGTCGTGTTTCCTACTCTATGATCCTAAAAATTATCAAAAGACAATGAAAGTCGACATCTTGTCACTTATTATAATAAAAAGGAAAAAAGTACAAAAAAAATAGTTTATGCATGAATAAAATGGTCAAACGGGGCGTTTTTAAAAAAAATGATTTCTTAATCTCTTTTGAACGTTTTGCTACTTTTCAAAGTTAGTAAAAAGAGGTTTGAAATTATTTATTTCAATAAGCGTGAGTTGATGACATTGCGTGAGGACACGGCAATACTTTAGTGTGGGGGATTTTGATGTATGCGTAAACACACATCATTTTTATACTAAAATACACACGAAAACGGACTAATAACCATGAAATACATGAGATTATATTGCAAATATGTTTGGAATGTGTTATTATGTCTTGCAGGTGCAAGGGTTTGAAAACAAAGCAAAAACGATGATTTTCGGATGAGTTTCGACAACGTTTTCACATTTTACGAGGTTCAGACGAAGTCGACAATATTCCACGAGCACACCATTGGAAAGAGCACGAAAAAACGAGTCTGACGGTATTTTCATAAACTCGTGACCCTTCTCTAAATGACCCGGACTTATACTTAATTTAACCTTTCTATTAGAAATAAACTGGACTGGGCCAAACAAGCTATAAAACAAACCAAACGCACTATATGACCGAGAGTATGCGCTAGCTCAGCTGGAAAGCACTCTCACTCCCACACGGGAGACCCAGGTTCGATTCTCGTCTGAGCCAAAGTGGGTATTTATACTCACTGCCACGTGGCACCACCTCGACCCCTGAACCGGACCACGTGGCACACCCGACCCGTATTCGACCCGGATCGAGACCCGGCTACATACCAAGCCCGATCCGAACGTGTCATGCCACGTAGTTTTGCCACGTGGAGCACACTCAGGTGTGCATGAACACGTGGGCCAGTGGGCCCCACCTGGAGCCTATCAATGGCTTAGTGGGTCCACACATGCTGACTAGTGGCCGTGACAGTGGACCAATCAGCTGGCGCCCAGCGTAGGCAGCGACGCCATTAAATTCTAATGATTGTCAAATGATTGCAAGGTACGGGTTTGACTGGCGGCGCGATACTGACACGGTCAGTCCAAAGGTTGGCAGAGTTGCGTGTCGGGGCGGACCAATCAGTGGCCGGCCACGTGGCAGTATATTACGCAGGAGGTACGAGGTGGCAGGCACGTTATTGGATTACGAAAGTGCTGGCTGCAAAACGGGACCAATGGGAGACGGTGGAACACGTGTGCCGAAAGGCAGCTGGAAGGGTTCAGAATGCCAATGTATCTGCATGTCCGGAATCTATTATAGAATCAAC
>LBNU01023649.1:1289-21280 GCA_014162995.1 Artemisia annua
GCGACCTGCTCAACCCTTTTGCTCTTGAGAGGGAGATTCCCCTTAAGGAGTCTTTAGAAGCCCACGCCCTGAGATTGGCTAAGAAGAAAGGTATAAAAGGGAAAGCCATCCTTTGTAGCGTCGGTGCAGCTCATCTCCCCAGCTCCGATGGAGTGCCTGTTAGCGTGCCAACAGTATCACCCAGTGATGTTGAGCTGTTAAAGAAGCTTGGGGATGCTAAGAACGCTGCAGGCCATAGTAGTAGCTCCAAGCTCAGGCGTACTTCTAGTGTTTAGGCTCCTTATTGTTTTTTGCTTTACAATAGATGAACAATTTTGTATGTACAATCTATGTCTTTTGTATAAACTCGTAGCTTATGACAAAAAAAAAAATCAAATTGATTTGTATGTGTGTTTGTTTTCTAATGTTGGCACTTATCTTCTTGTCTTTGCATAAAAGACAACCAAGAATCATACTTAAAAGAGATTGTATGAACTCGTGGTTCTTTAATGGATGTGTTTTTTGTACTTAGTCATTATCTTTACGTAAAAGACATTCGTGTTATGGCTAAGAATCAAACCGTTATAAACATACTTAAGAAAATTTATGAAGAATCCATAATCGTGTATGAAGTTCATGAATTTTTCCAAGTGTATGAGTTGATATGCAGCGTGCTGTAAATATCATTTTAAGGGGTCAAGAGTCTTGGCTCCTAAGTTGTTAAACGCGCACAGTGTGCAATGTTGCGCATCCGTCGTGGGGTGCGCAATGAACTTACGCCAACGTCTTGAGCGTAAGGTGTTTAACAAGGATATGTGATCCAATGTTGATGGGTTTGCAACCCTCTTACTCAACGAGTTATTTAGTAGGTTTACTCATCCTTTTACCATCGTGGGTTTTTAGTAAGTGCATGCACGCCATGTAGGCAAAAGGTAATATAATGACAATGTTTAGACATAAATAATATGTAAATAACAAAGTAAAGTGTGTCGCGGAGTTAGCTAGAAACCGCGACATTAAATTAATGCTTGCAAGTTTTTGTAAAGGAGAAAGAAAAAATTTGCCTAAACGAAACAAAATGTAAATACACGGATATTTATTGAGCACATACTAAAGTGCGAAGGTGTCCGTGTGTTGGGCCGTAGCCTTTCCTAAAGATAACATCTCTTGAGATTGCAAATGTTCCATGTGCGTTGTAGCTCATGGCCATCCATGTCACGTAGCTTGTATGCGCCTTTTCCTAGTGCTTCAACGACCTCGTAAGGTCCTTCCCACTTTGGTCCAAGCTTTCATGTGTCTTCTGCGTGGCTTGCATCATTAGCGCGAAATAAAAAGTCGCCTGGTCTGAATGAAGTGTTTCGAACTTTAGCATCGTAGTATCCCTTCATTTTTGACTTGGCTTTTTCTTCACGTATCGCTGCGCGTTCACGCCTTTCTTCTAATAGATCCAAGTCTATACGCCGCTCGTCATCATTTGTTGCAACATTAACTTCCGCTGTACGAATAGTTGGCATCCCAATCTCGGCTGGTATGACAGCTTATGTCCCATAGACAAGAGAAAAGGGAGTGTCCCCATTGCTAACCTTGATAGTCGTGCGGTGTGCCCATAAAATATGCGACAACTCGTCCACCCATCTTCCTTTGTGTCTGTCCAGGCGCGCTTTGATTCCTTCGCCTAGACTGCGATTTGCGCGCTCAACCAAACCATTGGTTTGTGGGTGTTTCACTGACGCGAAGTGTTGTGTAATATTTAGTTGCGCGCACCAGTCTTTGAACGGGTTGTCACGGAAATGTTTTCCATTGTTTGAGATGATTTCCCCAGGTAATCCAAAGCGGCCTACTATGTTGTCCCAAACGAATCGTTTTACTTGATTACCTGTTATCGTTGCCACTGCTTTTGCCTCAATCCACTTAGTGAAGTAATCTATTGCCACAATAAGGAATTTCAATCCTCCTGCTGCAACAGGAAAGGGGCCAGCAATGTCGATACCCCACTTGTAGAATGGCCATGGCGAAGTGATGGGTGTTAGCTCTTGCTGTGGTCGGCGCGGGATGGGTCTATGAACTTGGCAGTCATTACACTTCTTTATCATATCACGCGCATCACGGTGCATCGTAGGCCAGTAGTACCCTGATCGCAAGGCTCGTGCTACAACGGACCGTGGTCCTGAGTGCATACTGCATGAACCGGCGTGGATCTCTCGGAGTACGTAATCCGCCTGAAGAGGTCCAACGCACCGAAGCCATGGTTGTAGAAAAGATCGCCGATATAGGATACCATCTCGAAGTTCAAACCTCTGCGCTGTGCGCCGTATCCTTCGAGCGTCCTTCTGCTCCTGGGGTAGTGTACCTTTGCTTATAAATTCGATGATAGGGGTCATCCACGTAGGATCATGCTCCTCTATCACCGTGGATACCTCCATTTCCGAGATGGACTTGTTTTTTAAGATCTCCACCAAGACTTGTTTTGACAGGTGTGCAAAGCTTGTAGATGCGATCTTACTTAGTGCATCCGCTTTTTTGTTTTCCCCCCGAGGAACTTGTTTAATAGTGAACCTGTCAAAACCCTGGATTAGCGACTTGGTCTTATCGAGGTATTGAACCATGTTATCCTCCTTGGCCACATATTTACCCAACACGTGGTTGGCTACTAGTCTTGAGTCCACGTTTGCTTCTAGGTTGCGTACACCCATTCGAGTTGCAATGCGTAATCCAGCAATTAAGGCTTCATACTATGCCTCGTTGTTCGTGGCTGTGAATTCAAAACGCAGTGCGCAAGTGAATTCCATTCCTTCTGGATTGGTGAGAATAAGGCCTGCGCCTGACCCATCCACGCATGAAGATCTATCCGTGAACAGGATCCATGGTTCCTGTAGCTCTACCTCGCTCCGTGGAGGTGCAGCATCGGTGTCTGGTTTCTCGATGATGAAGTCTGCTAGGATCTGCCCTTTGACCGCAGTGCGTGGTCTGTAAGAGATGTTATATTTGCCTAGTAACACACTCCACTTTTGTAATCGCCCCGATGCATCTGGTTTGGAGATAACTTGCTTGATAGGTTGGTCTGTGATCACCGCTATTGGGTGTGCTTGGAAATACCTGCGCAGTCTTTTGGCGGCAAACACTAATGCCAAGACCATTTTTTCCATTGGGCTATAGTTAATCTCCGTTTTCTTAAGCGCTTTGCTCACGAAATATACCGGTGTTTGTATTGAATTCCTATCCGTCAGTAGCACTGCGCTGACTGCTCCATGAGTCGCGGATAAGTAGACAATTAACTCCTCTCCTGGCCGGGGTGCGACTAGCTTGGGAAGCGCTGCTATAGTTTGCTTGAGCTGTGTAAAAGCTTCTTCTGCTTCTGCAGTCCAACGAAAATCTCCCTTTTTTGTACACTTTTTGAGTATTTTAAAGAGTGGGAGTGATTTATCTGCTGACTTGGACAGGAATCTGTTTAACCCGGCTAGTTTTCCATTCAGAGACTGAACTTCTTTTAACGTGCGTGGCGAAGGAAGTTGGATGACGGCCTCTGTCTTTTCTGGGCATGGTTTAATGCCATCTGGTTCTATCAAGTATCCCAGGTTCTGTAGCGCCAAAAGTGCATTTCTTAGGATTTAACTTCATGTTGATCTTCCGTAGTGTTCTGAATGTTTCTTCAATGTCGCGCACCACTTCGTCTTCAATATGGCTTTTTATGACAAGGTCATCCACATAAACCTCTAGTTTGCGGCCCACTTGTTTTTCAAATGCATTGTCTACCAAGCGCTGGTAAGTAGCACCCGCATTCTTTAGGCCAAAAGGCATCTTCGTATAACAATAGACACCTTGGCTTGTGTGGAAAGCTGTTTTTTCCTCGTCTTCCTTAGCCATTTGGATTTGGTGGTACCCTTTATATGCGTCCAAGAAACATTTGAAGGGGTATCCACATAAAGATTCCACCTTCCAGTCTATCTCTGGTAATGGATAGCAGTCTTGTGGACATGCTTTGTTGAGATCAATGAAGTCTACGCACATTCGCCAACTACCATCGCTCTTCTTGACCATCACTGGATTGGAAAGCCAGTCATGGTAATATACTTCTCGCATGATACCCGCGTCCACAAGCTTATGCACTTCCTCTAAAATGGCTTTTGCGCGTTCTGGAGCTTGGTCGCGCTTTTTCTGCCTCACAGGGGAATATCCTTGTCGGATTTGCAACCTGTGTTCTGAGATTGATCGTGGCACACCAGTCATGTGCTTTGGTTCCCATGCGAAGATAGCCAGGTTCTTTTGCAGGAGTGCGCACACGGCGGCTCTGCCTTTATCAGACAGCGATCCTCCAAGCGATACTTGTTGCTCCGGGTAATCGAGATGAATTGCTAATTTCAGGTTTGGTATTTTGGTTGCGCGCTGTTCTGGAGTTTGTGTCGTCTCACATGTAACCGTGTTACATTCTCCAGGTGGCACAGCGTTGTTGTAGACGGTGACAATGCCGCCTTCTACTGGGAATTTGAGCATCCCATGTGCTGTGGACGGTACCGCGCGCATGGCTGATATTCCTGATCTTCCAATAATGCCATTGTATGGCGACGGAGACTTAATCACCATAAAGTTCATCCAAGCTGTTGTAGAGTATTCCTTATTACCAACAACAACTGGCAGTTGTAGCTGCACCATGGGCCATATCTTTTCTCCTGTAAAACCCGTCAGTGACATCGTGGCCGGGACTAACTGACTTTGTATTTCAGGTCGCAACTTCTTGAAACAATGTTCATACATTATATCTGCAGATGCTCCTCCATCAACAATCATGCGGTGGATGTCGTGGCCCCCCGCGTTTATCTCGATGGTGAGTGGTTCCGCCACTGCGTTGTCCGCAGTCAATGTGGGGAAAGAGATTTCGCTTCCAGAAGAAAATCTTTGGCTGACTTTTTGCCTAATCTTTCGTTGCCATGATTGTATCATGTAGATGGTGTCAGCCTTATCTTTAGGTGCTTCTTTCTTGCCCGCGGTCTTCTGTCTGTCTTTCACATCCTTGATGTTCTGTTGGGAATTATGGAAGATTCTACTGAAGTGGTTTCTGCGGATAGTTCCTGCTGACACAAGAGTTTCTGCGGACTAGAATGTTCCTGCGGACGATATGATTCTGCGGATATAGTATTTCGTAGAATGTGATTTAGATTATTTTAGGACAAGATATGTAAAATATCTTTTATTGTCTTACTGTTATTTGTTTCTTGTAAGAAGGATTAGGGTTCCTTGTAGTATAAAAGGAACAATCGGTTAGACATTATGAATTGAATTGAATTACGTTTGATATAAAAGATCCATAGAGGATCAAGAGTTCTTAGTGTCTTCTTGTATTTAATTCCGCTATAGAATACAAGTTGCAGAGTTTCTCCATTAGTGTGTTTGTGATTACATAAGCATTACTAACGATCCACGTAGGCTCAAAGATCTATCAAGGTCTAAGGTTCAACAAGTAGTATCAGAGCCTCGGGAGAGTCTCTGTGATACTAAGAACATAATAAACTTTACATCTCTTTTACACCTTCACAATCAAAAACAATGCCAGGATCAGTTGATGGTTCTGAAGTCACTCAGCAGCAACTCAACTCCTCAACTCTACAACAAATTGCATCATCACTCACCAGTACCAGCAATGCCAAATTCCCATATCTCAAGAAGGAAGAGTATGAGCTGTGGGCAATGAAGATGCAGAATTGGATCACCAACGTTGATTATAATCTTTGGAGATCCTTAAGGGTAACTCTCCAAAGAAGCATACCACAGATCCTGATGGTAGGATTTCCATCCTTCCTCCTGCAACTAATGAAGAAGCTCTAGCTGTTCAGAGAGAAAGCAAAGCTAGAACCATTCTCCTTCAGGCTATACCAGATGATCATATGGGTGATTTTCACTATATGCAAGATGCAAAGGACATCTGGATGGCCATTCAAGCAAGGTTTGGTGGGAATGAAGAGTCAAAGAGGACGAGGAAATCAATGCTCAAACAACAATTCCAAGAATTCCAGATCTTAGAAGAAGAAGGAGTTCATAAGGGGTATGATAGATTTCAAAAGATTTTGAGTCAATTGAATCAGATGAAGGCCAAGCCAGATAATGAGGTCTGCAATGCCAAGTTCTTATGATCTTTACCTCCCTCATGGCTGCAAGTGAGCATTGCCCTCAAAGCTAAAGGTGGACTGGATAATTACACTTTTGATGATCTCTACAACAAGCTCAAATCCCTTTAGCCTGATGTTAGAAGTCACATTCGTTCGTCCACTCCCAATTTTGCAGCCTTTGTAAGCACAACCTTGAATAAGATGACTAATGCTGCAAGTCCACCTTGCTCAGCATCATCATCTTTCTACAGCACTCCTAGACCAAAACCTTAATCTCAGTCTAGTGTTGTATTGGAAGATATACTTCACTCCTTTGTTGCTGATTATGAAGATCAGCAGCAACTGGCCTATGAGGATTTTGATCAAATTGACCCACTAGATTTGGAGGAGATGAACTTGAAGTGGCAGTTCGCCATGCTCTCATTGAATATCAAGAAGTTTGAGAACAAGGCAGGGAGAAAGTTTAGATTTAAGAAAAGTGAACCAGCTAGATTTGATAGAAGGAAGGTCAAGTGCTATACTTGTGGGCAGATAGGTCACTTTAAAAGAGAGTGCAAGGAAAGGAAGGCTGATGATGAGATTAGGTACTCTGCCTATCAGCAGAATCAAGTGGAAGCAGGAAATGCCAAAGCAATGATCTCTTTGGATGAGCATGTGAACTGGAAGGCACATGAGCCTGAGGATGATGAGGTTGATAGTTCTGAATTGAGTAGAATGCTGGCCTGGTGTGACACAGAGGATCAGCATGATCAAGTTGCCTTTATGGGCATCTCTCAGGTACATAATTGTATGTTTGGTTGTGCTGAAAGATATAATGAACTTAAGGAGGCTTATGATGATATGAAATCTAAATATAATGAATGTTATGTGGAGCTTCAAGCTCACAAAAATGGTTTAAAAACCTTAGAACTACAGAAAATTTGGTTTCAAAATAATCAGCTTGCTTATGAAGAAAAGATTAGGGTGTTAGAAAGGGATTTACTATGTACTAAAAATGAGTTAGCATGTTCTGAAAAAGAAAAGACTAAAATAGATTCAGAAAAACAAGTATTGCAAAAGAAGTTAGATGAGGAAGTAGCTAGACATAATCAGTGGTTAATTTCAGGTAATAAGTTAGCTAGTTTTCTCTATGGTAGTCAATCTGTAAAATCTGAGGTAGGTTTAGGTTTTAAGAAATATGTAGGTGTAGAGGCTATCAATGATATGAAAAAATCTACATCAGCAGGATTAGAAAATTATGTAAAAGAAGGAGAATTACATGCTGTACCTGGACCTATTAGAGGAGAACATATGCCAACTACCAAAACTTCAGACTTTGATGGATCACACCATTTATATGGTAAGAAGTCAAGTGACTTGCCAGACCCTGATTGTAAATCTACTGACAAGTCCTCTGACCAAGGGTCAACTACTTATACCAGTTGTGATTCAAGTGAAAAGTCTGACCTTCCCAAGACCTCACCCAAGCCTACACCCAAGATTCCCTACAAGTCTGTTAGAGTTGCTGCTGATGAACCAAATTCAAAGACAGCTACCCTTGGAGACTTGTCATTTAATTCTCTGCAAAACAATCATTTTAATTCTATCAAAAACAATTATATTAATATTTGTGGATTAAGTACTTTTGCATGTAATGGAACATCTTTTACTTTGAATAAATCTTCTAAAAAGAAGAAATGTTTTGTTTGTGGAAGTAAATTTCATTTGATTAAGGATTGTACTTTTCATGAGCAGAGAATGGGTGTTAGTGCTGACCAAAAGAAACCAAGACCAATGTGGAAAAATGTTAATAATATACCATCATATGTTCCACAAACAACCCATAAAATCAGCAAACACATTGCTACGGATACGTCAGTTCCTGCTGACAAGCATGTGTATACTGATAAAACCTCTCCATCACATTGGAGAAGACCTATTGCAAGACCATTCATGAGACCAACAAGTACTTATTTTCAGAATGGTTATTGGCCTGGATTTCATGACTTAATGTATGTGGGAGGGGATATTGGGATACTGCTATTAAGCTCTCAGCAGGTTGTTCTTGGAATATCAAGGGACCTAATTTTAATAGAAGAGCCAAGAACAATGGTGGATCTTATAAATCTACATGGCCTACTTGTTATGATCCACAAGGCAGGCTCAAGTCAGTGATGACTTGAGTCTCCAAAGTGTACTAATTTTTGTATATTGTTTGTTGTTGTTGTAGGATCATCCTCTTAAAAGCAAAGATGTAGGCATTGTAGATAGTGGTTGTTCAAGAAGTATGTCAGGGAATAGAGAAAAGATGCATAATTTTGTGCCCATACAAGGAGGAGGCAATGTGACTTTTGGTGGAGGAGATGGTAGAATCACTGGGAAAGGAAAAATTAGAACCTCTAAGTTGGACTTTGAGAATGTGTACTATGTCAAGGAACTGCAAAATTTCAACTTGTTCTCAGTCTCACAAATTTGTGACACCAAGAGAAAAATATTCTTCTCTGAGGATGAATGTCTTGTACTCTCCAAAGATTTCAAACTTCCAGAAGATACAACCATTCTGCTGAGAGTTCCTAGAAACCACAATTTATACACATTCAACTTAAATGATGTCCACCCAGAAGGTGACTTAACATGTTTGGTGGCTAAAGCATCCCTGGATGAGTCTACAAAGTGGCATAGAAGAATGGCTCATGTGAACTTCAAGACCATTAACAAGCTTTCCAAACTTGGTCTAGTTCATGGGCTTCCTTCTAAAATCTTCACCAATGAACACAATTGTGTTGCCTGCAACAAAGGAAAGCAACACAAAGCCTCCTACANGCTAAAGCATCCCTGGATGAGTCTACAAAGTGGCATAGAAGAATGGCTCATGTGAACTTCAAGACCATTAACAAGCTTTCCAAACTTGGTCTAGTTCATGGGCTTCCTTCTAAAATCTTCACCAATGAACACAATTGTGTTGCCTGCAACAAAGGAAAGCAACACAAAGCCTCCTACAAAGCCATTAAAGCTGTGAGCACTATCTCTGAACCTCTTCAGTTGCTGCATGTGGATCTTTTTGGTCCTACTCAAGTCAGAAGTATTGATCACAAGTACTATTGTCTAGTAATCACAGATGACTATAGCAGGTTTTGTTGGGTATTCTTTTTGAGAACTAAAGATGAAACTTTTCCAACTCTAAAAGAATTTATTACTCTTGTTGGAAACCAGCTAAATAAGAAGGTTAAAAGTATTAGTTGTGATAATGGAACAGAGTTCAAAAATGCTTTGTTAATAGAACTTTGTGGGTCTAAGGGGATAAAAAGGGACTATAGCAATGCCAGAACACCACAACAATATGGTGTTTCTGAAACTCTGAAAGGAAAAATAGGACCTTAATAAAGGCAGCAAGATCAATGTTTGCTGACTCTAAATTACCCACTATGTTCTGGACTGAGGCAGTAAGCACTACATGTTATGTTTTGAACAGGGTATCCATTACTAGACCTCATAACAAGACACCTTATGAACTACTCACTGGGAAAGTTCCCAGCATTATTCACCTCAAACCTTTTGGATGTCATGTGACCATTTTAAACACTAGTGATCAACTAGGAAAATTTGATGAGAAAGCTGATGAGGGGTATATTGTGGGCTATTCAGCTCATAGCAAGGCTTATAGGGTATATAATTTAAGTGCAAAAAGGGTAGAGGAGACTCTTAACCTGAGATACCTAGAAGAAAAGCCTAATGTTCAGGGACAAGGTCATACTTGGTATTTTGACCTGGACTACTTAACTGATTACTTGGGCTATACTAGATTTGTTGCTAACCAATCTGCAGGTACACAAGAGTCTCCCACTAACAATGCAGGTACCCTGGATGATGACTCAGATAGTGAGTCTGACCTTGAGGACCACACCATTTTTGTACCTTCCTTTTCTCCTAACCATCTTGCAGGTCATGGTTCTAAAGATACAACTGGACAGAATGAGGATGAGTCAAATTATGCAGAAGATCTTGCTAGACTTCAGAAGCAAGAATATGCAGCCAAACAAGAAGCTGAAAGACTTGGATTGGAGTTTGCAAGAGATGCTGAGGCACTAATCAGACAAACAGCACAAGCATCCAGCAGCAATCGTGATTCTGCTGATTGTTCTCCTATTGCTGCTGACATCCCCAATTCTGCGGATGGTACCTCTTTTGGTTCTGCTGATCATCCTACCAGACATACAGGCTTATCCCCTAGCTTTGAAGAACCTTATGGAAGATTTCCAAGCCCCACAGATCTTGGTAATCATGAACAAAGTGCTTAGCATTTTCAGTTCTTCTTCTTATGATGATGACTTTGCCCCATCCTTGAGTAACATTCAACCTACAGTTGAAGTTAACTCAATCCCTACTAAGAGGATCACCACTATACATCCTCAAACCAACATTCTTGGTAATCCCAATGCAAGTGTTCAAACTAGAAGTACTGTGAAGAAGGCACAGTTTGGAGAATATGCTTTTGTTACCTATGTCATGTGTCAACAAAGAGACAATCACACAGATCAACAACATTGTCTGTTTGCTTGTTTCTTATCTCAAGTTGAACCAAAAAGTGTGGCACAAGCACTAGCAATTGAAAGTTGGGTAGAAGCTATGCAAGAGGAGATGCAACAATTTAAAAATCAAGAAGTATGGATACTTGTACCTCTACCTGATGGGAAGTTTGCAATTGGGACAAAATGGATTTTGAAGAACTAAAGGGATGCAAGGGGCATTGTGGTAAAAAAACAAGGCTAGTGATATGTGTCTAATTACACATATATTTTACCTTGTTAAACGGACCCAAAAGACCAAAAACATATTAAAAATGCCAAATATATGCTTGTTTTTGTGTATGTGATTGTGCAGGTACGGATATTTTGAAAAGTGGACAAAAATCAAAGAAAACCTGACAAAACGAGCACGAGATTGGAAAGAGCACAGAAAAACGAATCCAACGAACCCGACCCGGCCCCAAGAACCGGTCCGGTTCACCTTGAACCGGCTAGTCCAATGTCTACACTATTTTGGTCTAACAAAAAACCCAGCCCAACTTGTATATTAATGTCCATGTAGAACATATAATCAAAAGCTCATCTAGCTCAGTTGGTGCATCGTTTGTTTGTGGGAGAATTGTCTCTGGTTCGACTCTCGTGGCTGACAATTATATTTTTATTACCACATGGCTANTGAAATTATTTATCTCAAAAGCGTGAAGTGATGATATTGCGTGAGGACACGGCAATACCTTAGTCTGGGGGATTTGATATGTGTCTAATTACACATATATTTTACCTTGTTAAACGGACCCAAAAGACCAAAAACATATTAAAAATGCCAAATATATGCTTGTTTTTGTGTTTGTGATTGTGCAGGTACGGATATTTTTAAAAGTGGACAAAAATCAAAGAAAACCCGACAAAACGAGCACGAGATTGGAAAGAGCACAGAAAAACGAATCCAACGAACCCGACTCGGCCCCAAGAACCGGTCCGGTTCACCTTGAACCGGCTAGTCCAATGTCTACACTATTTTGGTCTAACAAAAAACCCAGCCCAACTTGTATATTAATGTCCATGTAGAACATATAATCAAAAGCTCATATAGCTCAGTTGGTGCATCGTTTGTTTGTGGGAGGATGTCTCTGGTTCGACTCTCTTGGCTGACAATTATATTTTTATTACCACATGGCTACTGCGAAAAGACATATTTGCCCACGGAGCTGATTGAAAAATTACGAAACTACCCTGTGACGTGGCTCATTATGGACAACATATTATATCTTGGGCAAGATTGATTATGATATAAAAGGGTGGAGCATCAGATCCATTCGAGCTATCTATCTTCTCGTTTTTTTCTTACTTTTTTTAGCATAGTTTAGGATTAGTGTTAAATTAGTTTTAACTAGTTGAACTTTGTATTAAACTTTGATATTTTAAGGTGTTAATCACTTTTATGTTTCTTGCATCTCATAATTTTTATAAGTTCTTATCTCAACTTTTTAGTTATTGTGTTTTATCCTTTTAATCTCTTGTTTTACCTCCTTAATCATCATTAACTCATTGTTACTTAATCATTAGCAATTTATTTCACTTTCATTTTGTATGGTAGCTTATTTTGGGTCTCAACAACTTTTATATTTAATTTTTGTTTAATGACTACACTCATTTAAGTTTCACTTTACCATTTGTTTAAATGTGCTTTTGCTCAAAAAGTTCTATACTAGTCTTGTTGTTATTTTAGTGTTTACTTTTAGATTTAAAATTGCTCTTGCATTTATAGTTCATAAAAAAGTTTTAAGACTTCACGTCTTGTTTTCCCTTTTATAGATTGCTTTATAACTTTTGATCTTAAATCTAGTTAATTTAGACCGGTAGTCGTTGGTGATCGATTTGTGTTTATGAAGCCAACAAAGAAGATTTAAGTATATGAGCTTGTAGATTGGGTACTGATTAGAATATATTTTGGAGTTCATTTGATCAGTAGTCTTCATATTTGGTGACTTCTAATCCCTTTTATATTATCTCTTTTTATCATCTATTGTTTATTGCTATGTTTAGATTTATTATGTTTATTTATGTTGTTAGTGTAGTTTTTATTATGTGCGAATAGTTTATATGTTAGTTTAGAAATATGTTTATTATTGTTAGTTTAATTATTATTGTTAGTTTAGTAGTCATGAGTAGCGAGTAGACTTTTTATATACTTGTTGAGAAGGTTATTCCGTGAATTAGGCGTGGTTTTATAAAAGTTAGACAATATTTTGATTAGTAATATTTAAGTTACTTAGATTGAAATTTTGGTTGTTTAAGCGGGCAAAAGCCGTGAGAATAATTGGGTTTTAATCTAGATATTGATATCTCTTTATGAAAAATTGTTTTCAAAATAAACCAACGTTGTGAGAAAATATTTATACGTAAAAGATATTAATTCATCAATAAGAGGACTTAATTGAAATACTAAACCACACTTAAGGATCGTGATAATTTGCTTTATAAGTATATCTTCTTATCACATATTTCTAAGTTGCTTGCTTAAGTATAATCCAGTTTATTATTTTTAGTTGTTATCTTTTATCGTTAACTTTATATTATTTATTTGCTACTTATTTTATTATTATCTTTGCTTTAATAATTATCATTTTAATTAATCAAAAATCTATAAACTTAATCATTTTTAGTTTAGTTTGTGTAATTGTTTATTTGTGTTTGGCTTTCTCGTTTTATGTGCTTATTATTTTCTTCTTAGTTTATGCTTTTCAATTTTAGTTTAAAAATCCAAATATCTCTTTTTCCATTCAAAACACGTATTCACTTCACTCGATCACGAACTTGAACCGTTTTACCATTTCACACCTCGTCGGGACTTAACGACTCGGGGAAACACTATACTCACCGGAAAACGCGTGGTTTAACTCCTTTAACTATTTCTTGGTTAAAGTTGACTTTCTCCCGCGATCATTTTGGCGCCGCTGCCGGAGAGGCGTGAAGCCGTTTATCGATTCGAGTTTGCAGATTAGTGTTTGAAGATCCTTCTCCGGAAGTTATCGTCTTGTTTTTTTTGTGAATATTTTTTTTTCCTGAATATAAAAAAAACCAAAAATATTTGCTTTTCAAAAATTTGTTTTCCTTTCTTTTATAAAAATCCAAAAATATTCTTCTCGTTCCTCTTAAATGTTTAATTCTTATCTCTTTACCCTCTCACCATTTAATTCTATATTCTTATCCCACTATATCGTTTAATTCTTATGGTGGGCACGCGGACTATGGAGGAAGTACTACAAATACCTATCGTAGGTATTGAAGATGCCATCGTTATTCCGCCCATTCTAGCGGATGAATATGAATTGAAAGCCGAGTTAATTTATTTTATAAAGAAAAATCCTTTCTATGGCTTCGAGAATGACGATCCTTATTCACACGTTAGAAGATTTTCTCAAATAACTCAAACTTTCAAAATCAATCAAGTGCCTCAAGATGTGGTGAATTTGATCTTGTTTCCGTTTTCACTCAAAGGAGCAGCCGAGAAATGGCTTGATTATGAACCTCCTAATTCTATCACATCTTGGGATGATCTATTATCCAAGTTTTTGAATAGATTTTATCCTCATTCTAAAACTACTGAGCTCAGAAAAGAAATCATGAATTTTCAACAAAGTTTTGATGAAACTTTTGCCGAGACGTGGAAGAGATTTAAAGATTTAAAATGGAAATGCCCACATCACGGTTTTTCAGAGTTGCAATAAGTCGATATATTCTATAATGCTTTACTACAAAACGATCAAGATTCGCTTAACACGGCCGCCGGTGGCAACATCTTTTATCGAACTCCGAAGGACGTCTTGATGATTATCGAAAACAAATCGAAAGTTCGCACTGCACAAAACAAACCGGTAGTAAGTCCCCAATTTTGTAATGAAAAATCAATTGGAGAGTTACTAGCCGAAGAACAAGTAGCTAAAGTGAGTGCTCAATTTTGCAAGACTTTCATTCATGATGACGATGATGACGAGCCTTTAGTAGAAGATAAGATAGATCCACTCATTAATGAATCTTTAGATACCTTGTCAATGGGGGACAAGCAGGTCGAAGTCAATCCTCTTGTGGAAATTGATGACCTTGTTCCAATCCCAAGGGTATCCGAGAAACCTTTTGATTCGATTTCAAAAACTTTTGATACGACTATCACTAATCCCTTGTTTGATTTCGATTCTGAATTTACTCTAAATTCCGATAATCAAATCTTTGATATTCAGAATGAGGATAGTGATGAGTCAGATACGGAGAATATAATGGACGAGGTGCATATTTACAGCCCACAAAGTACCGCATATGTCCCACCTCCGTATACACCTCCAGAGACCGTGTTCAAAGATTTACATCATGAGAGTGTTTCTTTTCTCGAGGAGTTCACCGGTGAACCCTCTCATATCATATCTCCTCTGGAGTATGATCATTTCTATTTTGATCTCGAGAAAGATTTTAGTCTGGGGGAGACGTACTTATTGATGACAGCACCCCGCCTCTCCCTCCCAAGGTTTTTGTTGAAAATAAACAAGTGAGCTTTAATGATGATTTTCAAAACAAAGTTATTGAAAAGTCTGTTTTTGAAAATGATGAATTGATTTTAATTGTGATTAAAATCTTTCTCCTGTTCATCACATTTGATGTGACTTCTCCTCTTCTTCACTCCTTCGGGAGTGAGGACACCATCTTTGACCCCGGCATCACCGCATATCGTTTCTATTTCTTAGAAATTGGGGTATCTCATTCGTGTGGAACTTTCAAGCACTTCAATGTTTATCCAAACATTTTGAATGAAAGTCCGATGGAGATTGTCTCTTCCACTTGCTTCCCCAAGAACCAATGAATTCGGGGTCGAGTCAAGCTAGTGACTCGGTAAACAAAAACATTAACATCACATGGGTTTTCACCCATGTTTCTGACTTCTTTCTATTTTCTAATAAAGTGACAAGAAGAGGGCAACCTCTTCTGCTTCTTGTGTTTTGTTGTTGATATATGTGCAGGATTTGCCCGATATGTGAAGACTCTCGTGCTCGTGTTTTGTCCTTACTACACTCAAGTCTCATTCTTCATTGCTCAAGAAGTCTGATATCCTTAATCTTATTGACTAACTTTATCTTTTGGTATAATTAATAAACGGCCTTAGATACAACGTAGGATTACCCTCACCATTGAAACATTGAGGACAATGTTTAACTTTAGTCTGGGGGAGTATCTTCGATTTGATTTGTCTTGCACTTTTCATGTGCCGTTTACTCATGCAACCCCGTTTTTCTCGAAAAATTTTAAAAAATTGAAAAAATTCATCAAAAAAGTACAAAAAAATGAAAAAATTTGAAAATTTTTGCAAAAATATAATAAGTTTTGACACTTTGTTTGACTTTTCGCTGGGTAGAGTAGGAATAGAATTTTGACTTGACCGGGCATTAAGCCCTAGCTTGTTCCCTTATCTGAGCATCAAAAAGGAAATGACCATCCGAGTATTAGATTAGTTAACTAGACTATCAGGTAGTTAAAGCATCGAAGACTCGCGCCAGCGATCCGCTGAGATAGAGTTCATTTAGAAGTTAGATGCTAAACGTGGAGTAGTTGGTTCTCTTTAGAGCTCATCGAAGGTACTTGTGGCTTTTTGCTCCCACAAAATTGTCTCACCCCATATCTGTAAAGAATAATTAAAGACATTATGTTTTGACGAAACTTAGTTCTTTATCTTCTCAAAAGAATCCTTGTTTTAAAAATCGGGTACACATCAAGGTCACGTAATATAGTTGTAATCGTGTTGAGTTGTAATTCTAGATCAGAGCTTTGAACCTCTTTGCGTGAATGTGTGAGGTCTTGGTCTAAACACCTTGGATCCTCATTTCAGAAACGTATAAGAAAGCTCCGTAGTACGTGTTATGTATCATCAAAAAAAATCAAAAAAAAAAGAAATCAAAAAAAAAAAATGAGTTATTTATATTAGTGCTCAGTTGTTAGACAAGTTGATGGCGCGTGAGGTGCTTGTGCATGGTCCTGGACCAGACACGAGAGGTGCACGTGCATTTCTCCACAACTAATGTCTATGAGTGTGTATGTATCCCGATTCCTTGATGTGGAACTCATTTTCAAAACAGCGATTCTCGAGAAAAGATAGAAAACTACTTAGCGTCTTACTTTGGTATCTTTATCAGAAAAAAATCATTATTATCGAAACGAGAAAATATGAAGAAATTCATCTCTCACTAAAAATAAAATAAATAGAGGAAAATAAGAAAATGGGAGCAATAGGTTATTTACACAAGTAACTTCCATGAGTAGTGTCGACATCTAACTTTTATTTAAGCTGTGATCTCGTTTTTATGCTTAGCCTTGGGAACTCGTGAAAATCAGGGACGATGAATTCTATCCGTATGGACACTTTTCTATGAGATGTGTTTTCTACTCTGTGACCCTAAACGTTATTGAAAAATGATGAAAGTCAAACATCCCGTCACATAATAAGTAAAAAGTACATAAACAGTAGTGTCAAGTTTAAAAATGGATAAACGGGGCGTTTTCGGGAATAAATGATTTTGTAATCTCTTTTGAACATCTTGCTACTTCTTCAACGTTAGTAAAAAGAGTTATGAAATTATTTATCTCAAAAGCGTGAAGTGATGATATTGCGTGAGGACACGGCAATACCTTAGTCTGGGGGATTTGATATGTGTCTAATTACACATATATTTTACCTTGTTAAACGGACCCAAAAGACCAAAAACATATTAAAAATGCCAAATATATGCTTGTTTTTGTGTTTGTGATTGTGCAGGTACGGATATTTTTAAAAGTGGACAAAAATCAAAGAAAACCCGACAAAACGAGCACGAGATTGGAAAGAGCACAGAAAAACGAATCCAACGAACCCGACTCGGCCCCAAGAACCGGTCCGGTTCACCTTGAACCGGCTAGTCCAATGTCTACACTATTTTGGTCTAACAAAAAACCCAGCCCAACTTGTATATTAATGTCCATGTAGAACATATAATCAAAAGCTCATATAGCTCAGTTGGTGCATCGTTTGTTTGTGGGAGGATGTCTCTGGTTCGACTCTCTTGGCTGACAATTATATTTTTATTACCACATGGCTACTGCGAAAAGACATATTTGCCCACGGAGCTGATTGAAAAATTACGAAACTACCCTGTGACGTGGCTCATTATGGACAACATATTATATCTTGGGCAAGATTGATTATGATATAAAAGGGTGGAGCATCAGATCCATTCGAGCTATCTATCTTCTCGTTTTTTTCTTACTTTTTTTAGCATAGTTTAGGATTAGTGTTAAATTAGTTTTAACTAGTTGAACTTTGTATTAAACTTTGATATTTTAAGGTGTTAATCACTTTTATGTTTCTTGCATCTCATAATTTTTATAAGTTCTNTGAAATTATTTATCTCAAAAGCGTGAAGTGATGATATTGCGTGAGGACACGGCAATACCTTAGTCTGGGGGATTTGATATGTGTCTAATTACACATATATTTTACCTTGTTAAACGGACCCAAAAGACCAAAAACATATTAAAAATGCCAAATATATGCTTGTTTTTGTGTTTGTGATTGTGCAGGTACGGATATTTTTAAAAGTGGACAAAAATCAAAGAAAACCCGACAAAACGAGCACGAGATTGGAAAGAGCACAGAAAAACGAATCCAACGAACCCGACTCGGCCCCAAGAACCGGTCCGGTTCACCTTGAACCGGCTAGTCCAATGTCTACACTATTTTGGTCTAACAAAAAACCCAGCCCAACTTGTATATTAATGTCCATGTAGAACATATAATCAAAAGCTCATATAGCTCAGTTGGTGCATCGTTTGTTTGTGGGAGGATGTCTCTGGTTCGACTCTCTTGGCTGACAATTATATTTTTATTACCACATGGCTACTGCGAAAAGACATATTTGCCCACGGAGCTGATTGAAAAATTACGAAACTACCCTGTGACGTGGCTCATTATGGACAACATATTATATCTTGGGCAAGATTGATTATGATATAAAAGGGTGGAGCATCAGATCCATTCGAGCTATCTATCTTCTCGTTTTTTTCTTACTTTTTTTAGCATAGTTTAGGATTAGTGTTAAATTAGTTTTAACTAGTTGAACTTTGTATTAAACTTTGATATTTTAAGGTGTTAATCACTTTTATGTTTCTTGCATCTCATAATTTTTATAAGTTCTTATCTCAACTTTTTAGTTATTGTGTTTTATCCTTTTAATCTCTTGTTTTACCTCCTTAATCATCATTAACTCATTGTTACTTAATCATTAGCAATTTATTTCACTTTCATTTTGTACGGTAGCTTATTTTGGGTCTCAACAACTTTTATATTTAATTTTTGTTTAATGACTACACTCATTTAAGTTTCACTTTATCATTTGTTTAAATTTGCTTTTGCTCAAAAAGTTCTGTACTAGTCTTGTTGTTATTTTAGTGTTTACTTTTAGATTTAAAATTGCTCTTGCATTTATAGTTCATAAAAAAGTTTTAAGACTTCACGTCTTGTTTTCCCTTTTATAGATTGCTTTATAACTTTTGATCTTAAATCTAGTTAATTTAGACCGGTAGTCGTTGGTGATTGATTCGTGTTTATGAAGCCAACAAAGAAGATTTGGGTATATGAGCTTGTAGATTGGGTACTGATTAGAATATGTTTTGGAGTTCATTTGATTCGTAGTCTTCATATTTGGTGACTTCTAATCCCTTTTATATTATCTCTTTGTATCATCTATTGTTTATTGCTATGTTTAGATTTATTATGTTGTTAGTGTAGTTTTTATTATGTGCGAATAGTTTATATGTTAGTTTAGAAATATGTTTATTATTGTTAGTTTAATTATTATTGTTAGTTTAGTAGTCATGAGTAGCGAGTAGATGATGAGTGTGTAAATACTCATCATTTTTCTATCATCTAAACTGCCAAAACATCCAAAAACACCAAATAATGCATCAAAATTGTGAAAATATTCCAAAAGTGTGTTTTATGTGTTCTAGATGCAAAATGTTTGAAAACAAATGAAAAACAAACAAAGTTTGCACAATTGGCAGTTTCAGTCCCTCAACTTTCACAAATTGTCAAAACTAGTCCCTGAATATTTCAAAATATGCAAAATATCATAAAAGGTCCTTGGGGATTCATAAGTTGTCAAAACAAACCCTTTGAATATCAAAAATCACAAATTTACAACTTTGGTCCCCCAAGTTTGAAAAGTGTCAAAAGTAGTCCTTGGTGAATTTAAAAAGTGAAAATAATCAAAAATAAACCTTGTACTATTCATAAATGACATAATTGGTCCTTGTGGTAAAAATTTGGAAAATTACAGGTTTGGTCCCTGAAGTTTCACAAAATGGCAGAAATAGTCCCTGGACTTTA
>LBNU01023650.1:2346-24078 GCA_014162995.1 Artemisia annua
TAATTTGTACCATATTGCATATATAAATATATTTGGAGACATCAATCTCAACATATAATTTTTCTACTCTTAATAACTAATATAACAATTTCATTTTGCCAAATTTGTTTGTCATTCTACAAAAGAAACTAAAATCATATTAAGATAATCAATTAATCTCCATAGTGATATTACTTATTGAGTAAGATTTAAATTTAATTTATAATAGATTATATGAATGGTATATCTATATTGTTTAAACTACATAAATCGTCAAAATGATATTACTTATTATGTAAGATTTAAACTACAGTAAAATTATATTAATGATAAATTATCAAAATAACATAATCGCTTAATTGCCGATACTAAATGTGGATATGATTACCCGAATCATTAATACGTATTTGTTATAGTCTATTACTTTGCACCATTTATGGATAAAGATGATAGTGTGAAAATATTTTTATTATATACTACCATTTTCAATATGTAACATTGACATAACTTACACAGTCATATCAAGTATCAAAGTCATGCAATATTTCAAGACGTTTAATTAAAAAAAGTGACATTAACACACCGCAAGACAAAGAAACTACATTAAGAGCAAAAATATTAAAATGCACCAACAAAGTCTAGTAATAATTATTGACTAAAAATTGAATGCTCGTCACATTATTTTCAATAAACTTACTTGCTAACGAATCAATAGTATTAGCCCATTTATCGGTATTACATGAAGTAAAATATTGCATGTTTAATTTGTAATTTATATTAACTAGAATATAAGCTGCGCGTTGCTGCGGGCTTCTGAGATGAAGGACCAAGTTCATATGTTTTTTTTAAATTGTTAAAGATAACGGTCGTTAGCTACCTAACGTCAAGTTATTGACCAAGGACTGACTTTGCAATGGATGTATAACATGAAGAACCAATCATGTAAATTATTAAAGGACTAATTTTGCAACGGACCTATGAGATGAAGGACCAATTTCGTACGAATTTTAAAAAAATGTTAAAGATAATGGTCGTTAGTTAGTAACTAACGACCGTTAGTACTGTAGTGCTATAGTAACTAACGACCGTTAGAAACTGTAGTGCTACAGTGTTTTTGTGTGTAGTGCTACAGTGTTTTCTTTTGTGCGCCCCATAAATGTTATATAGTAGTAATATGAATGCTAAGTATTCATCCCACCGATGGCCGTGGCGTCGTTCTTGTTTTTGTTGTTGTTCTTGTTGTTGTTGTCTTTGTCGTTGTTGTTCATTGGCCTTTTTCATGTTTTGTTCTTGATACAATTTTTGTGACTTCTCGATCTCTTTCTTTAATGCTTCTTGACGTGCTACAAAAAACAATTAGATATAGTTGATCGTTAGTAACTTAAATACAATTAATCAATATACTGCATTTTCGATCAAAGTAAAAATGTTCATGCATGTACCACTTAATTGATAAGACAAGGATGTGTAGGATATTTTAAACCATTAGAGAAGATGATGTTACTACCAAACCTCCTAAGCACCATCTTTATGTCCTACATTGTTACACACACAAAATAAACGTGAAATTTACATAAAACAATATAAATCAATTTGCTAAATAAGTAAGACGATATGATGCTTAATTTACCACCATAATAAGTTGTAGCCCAATGTGCACGCGGTGTGGAGGAAGTTGTGGTTTGTTGTGTGCGATTTTTGACACATTATGTAGTTGATAAAATATTTGTAACTCATGGACGGGAAGGTAAAAAGACTAACACTAATTGGTGTGTTTAATTTATGCATTCATGACACCAAACACTTCATCTCCTATGTACTTATCCTTATGCATGACTATTAAATCAATGTACTAACACATAAAGCCTCCACATTTCACTTTCAATTTGTGAGTTATTTATTATGACCACTTACATTTATAAGGCTACTTAAGCTTTTAGTATACTAGTCATTCAGACCTGTGCGTTGCATACGGGCTCTATCTAATTGGTCATAGTGTAATGTGTGGTATTTATTTTCGTCATTAGGTTTGTAAGTTGTGATGGTACCACAACTTTTGTAAGCATCGCATGAGTTTAATTAGTTGTTTGGTGACTTTTATATTTAGACCGAGTCATTCAGACCCGTGCGATGCACACGGGCTTAATCTAAATGTTCATAGTGTATTGTTCAACACTAATTATCGTCATCTATAAGTGTTCATAGCGTAATCTTTGGCACTTATTTTCGTCATTATATATCTAAGTTGTGATGGTATCACACATTTTCTAAGCATGACACACATTTAAAATAGTTTATTGACATTAAATGAGTATATGTGAAGAGACTTTTTTCAAGATGCTACATTTAAAAGAGTCTCTTCGCATGTAATTTTTTAATATGTATAAGTTACATACTAAATGCCAAAGGGAGTTTAAACTCATACGGTTCTTTCAAAAACCCTTATATAAAATCGTAACAAAGTGGATATTCTCTATATTTTGAGATCTAGCTTGTGACAATTAATTATCCTTTTGGTTTATCATATCAAATGTAGTAGCTCCACATTACTACGCTTAATTACTCGAACTTTATTTTATGCACAAAAACCATTTAAGTTTCAATATTTTTTATTGTTGTGAAAATCGGTCCAATATTGTTAGTATATTTAATTTGTACCATATTGCATATATAAATATATTTGAAGACATCAATCTCAACATATAATTTTTCTACTCTTAATAACTAATATAACAATTTCATTTTGCCAAATTTGTTTGTCATTCTACAAATGAAACTAAAATCATATTAAGATAATCAATTAATCTCCATAGTGATATTACTTATTGAGTAAGATTTAAATTTAATTTATAATAGATTATATAAATGGTATATCTATATTGTTTAAACTACATGAATCGTCAAAATGATATTACTTATTATGTAAGATTTAAACTACAGTAAAATTATATTAATGATAAATTATCAAAATAACATAATCGCTTATTGCCGATACTAAATGTGGATATGATTACCCGAATCATTAATACGTATTTGTTTTATATATAGTCTATTGCTTTGCACCATTTATGGATAAAGATGATAGTGTGAAAATATTTTTATTATATACTACCATTTTCAATATGTAACATTGACATAACTTACACAGTCATATCAAGTATCAAAGTCACGCAATATTTCAAGACGTTTAATTAAAAAAAGTGACATTAACACACCGCAAGACAAAGAAACTACATTAAGAGCAAAAATATTAAAATGCACCAACAAAGTCTAGTAATAATGATTGACTAAAAATTGAATGCTCGTCACATTATTTTCAATAAACTTACTTGCTAACGAATCAATAGTATTAGCCCATTTATCGGTATTACATGAAGTAAAATATTGCATGTTTAATTTGTAATTTATATTAACTAGAATATAAGCTGCGTGTTGTTGCGGGCTTCTGAGATGAAGGACCAAGTTCGTATGTTTTTTTTTTAAATTGTTAAAGATAACGGTCGTTAGCTACCTAACGTCAAGTTATTAANGGCACCAAACACTTCATCTCCTATGTACTTATCCTTATGCATGACTATTAAATCAATGTACTAACACATAAAGCCTCCACATTTCACTTTCAATTTGTGAGTCATTTATTATGACCACTTACATTTATAAGGCTACTTAAGCTTTTAGTATACTAGTCATTCAGACCCGTGCGTTGCATACGGGCTCTATCTAATTGGTCATAGTGTAATGTGTGGTATTTATTTTCGTCATTAGGTTTGTAAGTTGTGATGGTACCACAACTTTTGTAAGCATCGCATGAGTTTAAGATGCATGAGTTTAATTAGTTGTTTGGTGACTTTTGTATTTAGACCGAGTCATTCAGACCCGTGCGATGCACACGGGCTTAATCTAAATGTTCATAGTGTATTGTTCAACACTAATTTTCGTCATCTATAAGTGTTCATAGCTTAATCTTTGGCACTTGTTTTCGTCATTATATATCTAAGTTGTGATGGTATCACACATTTTCTAAGCATGACGCACATTTAAAATAGTTTATTGACATTAAAAGAGTATATGTGAAGAGACTTTTTTCAAGATGCTACATTTAAAATAGTCTTCACATGTAATTTTTTAATATGTATAAGTTACATACTAAATGTCAAAGGGAGTTTAAACTCATACGGTTCTTTCAAAAACCCTTATATAAAATCGTAACAAAGTAGATATTCTCTATATTTTGAGATCTTGCTTGTGACAATTAATTATCCTTTTGGTTTATAATATCAAATACGGTAGCTCCACATTACTACGCTTAATTACTCGAACTTTATTTTATGCACAAAAACCATTTAAGTTTCAATATTTTTTATTGTTATGAAAATCGGTCCAATATTGTTAGTATATTTAATTTGTACCATATTGCATATATAAATATATTTGAAGACATCAATCTCAACATATAATTTTTCTACTCTTAATAACTAATATAACAATTTCATTTTGCCAAATTTGTTTTTCATTCTACAAATGAAACTAAAATCATATTAAGATAATCAATTAATCTCCATTGGGGAACTCAAGAAAAACAACCTAACGGAGAGAGAACAAGAATGGGAGACGAATGGACAGAGGTTCGCCGGAGAGGACATCGAAACAAGAGTTGGAATGCTGACTTCGCGACTGCGACAAAAGACAAGGCTATAACTTTCTTTTTCACTCGCTTTCCAGATTCATGGGATGAAAAAGCTCTTTGGAATTTGTTTAGGAAATATGGATATGTTATGGATGTTTATCTTGCAGTTAGAAGAACTAAGTTGGGAACAAGGTTCGGATTCGTTCGCTTCACAAGTGTGCTCAACGTGGAAAGATTTGAAAAGCATTTGAAAGGTATCACTATTGGTGAAACTAAGATGGTTATCAACATCGCCAAATACGATAAGCGGGGCCAGAAGTTGTTTTCGAATGAAACCAACATCAATAATGCTAAAAGATCCCATGATTGGCAGTGGACGTTCAAAACAAAGGACCCAAAAGATACGAATGATTTCGTCAACACCTGCTCGGATAGGTCCTACAAAGATGTCACGGCAGGCATTCGGCGGGTCAAAGACGAACAAATGAAGCCAAAGAAAAAAGAAGATGTAACTGTCGCTCAAATTAATCTTTCTCATGTCGCACGCTTAAAAAGATGTTGGTCAGGGGAAGCAAGGAACATACATGCTCTTCGTAATATTTGGACTCTGTACAAACAAGAAGGTCTAGGTGGTGGTATCATTCATTATCTAGGGGGGCTTTCTTTTCTATGTGAATGGAGTACAGAGAAGGAGGCTGTTGAATCATTGGAGCTAAACAAAGTGAACCTAGGTACGTGGTTCTCTAACTTGAAATTATGGGAACAAGATATGGAACCAACGGGTAGGTTAACATGGCTTGAGATTGAGGGTCTTCCGGCAATTGCTTGGGACGTTGAAAATGTTCAAAAACTAGGAGATAAATTTGGGACTGTTCTTGAAATAGATAACATGGAATCTAACGGAGCTATTAGGAATTCGGTGGGTGTTTTAATTCTAACCAGGTCCATGGAGGAAATCTCTACATGTGTTCCGATTAAGGCTAATGATCGTATCTACCATGTTAGAGTGGTTGAAGACCATAACCGGTCTCTTCTTCTTAATTTCCCTGTTGAATCAGAGTATGGAACATCGGATGGTGATAGTGATAATTTTTGGAAATTCTGAATCTCAAAAGAAAGAAATTGGGAGGAAATTAGGGATTATTTTTGAGGAAGATCCGATTGCAGCTTCAATGATTATCTACTCAAGGTTATTTTTACTAAAATGTCATTTTATTTTCTAAAGTATGTTATTGTTAATAAAGTTAAGCACGATTAAATCGTCTAAAATGGTTAATCATGACCCGAGCCTCGGGTAACCTCTAATTTCGGGTACTCGTATGTCCGGTTACCCGTCTAGTACGGTTCAGTTTAGGGTAGTCAAATAAATTACCGGCCCCGCGATGAATAATTTAAATCTTCCAACTAACAGAAGTAAACCGCTCCGTAAACACTGCTAGCAAAGACGCTCTCACTCATTACAAACTTAGCTACACCTCATTGTCAAATGTATAAGTGTATAACTATAATATCAAATACATAAAATAAAATGTCCCAGACAATACCCATAATTAAAGAGTGTAACTTTATCATATAAATACCAATATATGAAAATCAATTCCCATAAATAATGTGTAGCTTTATCATATAAATACCAACGTATGAAAATAAATTCCCATAAATAAAGTGTAGCTTAATCATATAAATACCAACGTACGAAAATAAATTCCCCTAAATAAATAAAATCAATCACATCATTCTCACCAACAAACCATATTTTTATTTGTTAAAAACTAAAACTTTTATCATTCAGAGAGAGAACAAGAATGGGAGACGAATGGACAGAGGTTCGCCGGAGAGGATATCGAAACAAGAGTTGGAATGCTGACTTCGCGACTGCGACAAAAGACAAGGCTATAACTTTCTTTTTCACTCGCTTTCCAGATTCATGGGATGAAAAAGCTCTTTGGAATTTGTTTAGGAAATATGGATCTGTTATGGATGTTTATCTTGCAGTTAGAAGAACTAAGTTGGGAACAAGGTTCGGATTCGTTCGCTTCACAAGTGTGCTCAACGTGGAAAGATTTGAAAAGCATTTGAAAGGTATCACTATTGGTGAAACTAAGATGGTTATCAACATCGCCAAATACGATAAGCGGGGCCAGAAGTTGTTTTCGAATGAAACCAACATCAATAATGCTAAAAGATCCCATGATTGGCAGTGGACGTTCAAAACAAAGGACCCAAAAGATACGAATGATTTCGTCAACACCTGCTCGGATAGGTCCTACAAAGATGTCACGGCAGGCATTCGGCGGGTCAAAGACGAACAAATGAAGCCAAAGAAAAAAGAAGATGTAACTGTCGCTCAAATTAATCTTTCTCATGTGGCACGCTTAAAAAGATGTTGGTCAGGGGAGGCAAGGAACATACATGCTCTTCGTAATATTTGGACTCTGTTCAAACAAGAAGGTCTAGGTGGTGGTATCATTCATTATCTAGGGGGGCTTTCTTTTCTATGTGAATGGAGTACAGAGAAGGAGGCTGTTGAATCATTGGAGCTAAACAAAGTGAACCTAGGTACGTGGTTCTCTAACTTGAAATTATGGGAACAAGATATGGAACCGACGGGTAGGTTAACATGGCTTGAGATTGAGGGTCTTCCGGCAATTGCTTGGGACGTTGAAAATGTTCAAAAACTAGGAGATAAATTTGGGACTGTTCTTGAAATAGATAACATGGAATCTAACGGAGCTATTAGGAATTCGGTGGGTGTTTTAATTCTAACCAGGTCCATGGAGGAAATCTCTACATGTGTTCCGATTAAGGCTAATGATCGTATCTACCATGTTAGAGTGGTTGAAGACCATAACCGGTCTCTTCTTCTTAATCTCCCTGTTGAATCAGAGTATGGAACATCGGATGGTGATAGTGATGAGGATTCCGAGGGCATACCGGAGACGGAATTTGGCCGGAATGAGAACATGGGAAACCCAAATGTTGACTCTCGAAAATCGGAAGGAAAAGAAAAGATTCTCGCATCTCCCAAGGCTGATTTTGCTATTCTCGATAATTCAATTCAAGATTCAAATGATCGTGGGTCCCATAATAAAAACAAGAATTCTCAAGATTTTAACATGGATCCTTGTATGGAAAATTATTTAAATGATATTGCTTGTTTGGGTCAACTAAACATGGACGCTGAATCCAACTCTAGAAATCATGAGCCCAACATTGAATCAAATGGTAATAAGCCCAACTTGGAAATGCCACTTCATTCTCACGAGGGACACAAGATATCTGAAAAAAATAATGTATCCTCATCTCAATCTTCTTTAACGAAGTCTTTTCCTTCTCGTCACATACGAGGTAAGATGAGTTTCCACCTTATGTCTGATGGGTTAAAAAAAAGTGGTAAATCCAAGTCAAAGAGAAAACCATTTATATTGGGTAACACTTTGTGTGATGACAACGTTCATTTGCAAAATGAACTCCCAATTCTTGGAAATTCTGAATCTCAAAAGAAAGAAATTGGGAGGAAATTAGGGATTATTTTTGAGGAAGATCCGATTGCAGCTTCAATGGCGAGGAGGAGCTCAGCTTGAGCTTGCTTTTCCTCGTTTTGGTGTGTTATAGTTTCATCATGAAGATTATATCTTTTAATTGTTGTGGTTTGGGTTCTGAAGCAAAGCAAAAACATATTAGAGAACTGATTATAAAGGAGAAGCCGATTGTTTTGGGGATTCAGGAGACAAAGATGGCTTCAATTAATCTCACAATTTTACGTTTTATTTGGGGCTCCTCTAATTTTGACTATTGTATCGGAGAGGCTGATGGTGCTTCTGGTGGTACACTTCTCGCTTGGGATTCTATGGTTTTCTCTAAAACCGATTTTTTCAAAGGGCCACACTTCATTGGAGTTATTGGTAAATGGCATGGTGTTAATGATAAAGTCGCTTTATTAAACATATACGGGCCTCAAGATAGTAGAAGCAAAGATGCTCTTTGGAATGACCTTCTTGCTATTATGAACACAATTGATGCTGTATGGATTCTTTTTGGAGATTTCAATGCTGTTCGCAATCGAGATGAAAGGTTTGGTTCTAATTTTATTAATAGGGATGCTGTTGCCTTTAATGCTTTTATTGCTAGGGGTGGTCTACATGACTTTGCATTAGGGGGGCGTCGTTTTACAAGGTTCAATAAAGAAGGTTCTAAGTTGAGTAAATTAGATCGGTTTTTGGTGTCGGATAATTATTTTTCCTTTTGGAAAGATGCAAAAGTTAAAGCATTACCGAGACAAGTTTCTGACCATTGTCCCATAATGCTTTCGGTTGACTCGATCAACTTTGGTCCAAAGTGTTTCAAGTTTTTTAACCATTGGATGGAAGACGATAATTTTGGTGACATCATTAGTTCTTCATGGGGAACAGGTTTATACCGAGGTTCCGCTGATATTATTCTAAAAAATAAGCTAAAGAAGTTAAAGTTGGATGTGAAGAATTGGTGGAAAATTCGGTCTAAAGAGATCAGTAGTAAAAAAGTGGAAATTCAGGCTTTTTTGGATGACTGGGATTCAAAGGCTGAATCGGGGTTGCTTTCCGCGTTTGACCATTACAAACGTGAAGAGTACCTCATGGACCTGAACTACTTGGAACAAAAAGAACGTGACTCCTTAAAACAAAAAAGCAGAGTCAAATGGGCCATTGAAGGAGACGAGAACACCAAATTTTATCACTCATTGGTTAACAAAAATTCAAGATACCAGAATATCAATGGTATAAACATAAATGGTTGTTGGACTGAAGATCCTGTGGCAATTAGTAATCTTGCTCATGATCACTTCGCTTCCCGGTTCAAAGATGACATGCTTAATCGTCCCAAGTTCCGCAGTCTCCTTTTTATGAAGTTGGACCTTGAAGATGTTCAAATGCTCGAGGCGCCTTTTTCCATGGATGAAGTTAAACAAGCCGTGTGGGAATGTTGTGGTTCGAAAGCACCAGGCCCTGACGGGCTGAATTTTAAGTTTATTAAGAAATATTGGGACATAATCAGGTTTGATTTCTTTAATTTTATCAAGTACTTCGAAAAGTTCGGATGTTTGGCAAAAGGGTGTAATGCTTCATTTATTGTTCTTATTCCAAAAAATTCGGACCCGCTTGATATGTGTGATTATCGTCCCATAAGCTTAATTGGATGTATGTATAAGGTCTTATCTAAGCTTCTAGCTTCAAGGCTTAGTAAGGTCATACATAAACTGATCCATCCTAATCAGACGGCATTCTTAGCAGGGAGGCAAATATTGGATGGTAGTTTGGTTGCTAACGAAATTGTTAATTACGCGAAGAAGGAAAAGCTAAAACTACTTCTTTTTAAAGTTGACTTTGAAAAGGCTTTCGATAGTGTAAATTGGCGGTTTCTTCTTGATATAATGACTCAAATGGGTTTTGGTCCTAGATGGCGTAAATGGATTTTGGCTTGTCTCTCCTCTGCTTCGATTTCTGTCCTCATTAATGGCTCTCCCTCCAAAGAATTTACAATGGAGAGAGGACTCAGACAAGGGGACCCGCTCTCTCCTTTCCTTTTTCTCATTGTCGCAGAAGCATTGCAAGTCATGATAATTGAAGCTTGCAATAAGGGAATCTTCAAAGGCCTTTCTCTCGCCGAGGATGGGACTAATATTTCTCTTCTCCAATATGCTGATGACGCTTTGTTTTTTGGAGAATGGTCTAAATCAAATATGATTCACTTGTTACATATCCTTAACTGTTTCCACGATGTTTCAGGTCTCAAGATAAATCTTCGCAAGAGTCGTCTCTTTGGCATCGGTGTCTCTGAGGAGGAAGTGGTGAATATTGCAAGGGCAGTTAACTGTTCTTATGACTCATTGCCATTTTCTTATCTAGGACTTCCTGTTGGTAGAAATATGAACAAGATTGACGCTTGGTCTGATATTGTTCAAAAATTTACAAAGAGGTTATCATCTTGGAAAGCAAATCTGCTCTCTATTGGTGGGAGGCTCACACTTGTGAAATCGGTTCTCGGGACCCTACCTCTTTACTTTCTTTCTTTATTTAAGGCTCCAGAAGCAGTTATATCTAATCTAGAATCAATCAGAAGACGATTCTTTTGGGGCATGAAAGAAGATGAAAATAAGATGGTTTGGGTTCGTTGGCAAAAGGTCCTTGCAGCAAAAAAAGATGGTGGATTAGGTGTGGGGAGTATTAAAGCTAAAAACATTGCTCTTTTGTGGAAATGGAAATGGCGTTTCTTCAATGAGAATGATGCTTTATGGAGAAAAGTCGTCGTTGAGATTTACGGTTCCAATGGAGGTTTTAATTTTGATGGTGCGGTTGCTTCTAAAAGAGGCCCTTGGAGAAACATTGTAGACTGTTGTTTGAACTTTGAGCATCTAGATCCCTCGTTTAATAACCTTATGGTTAAGAAAATATACAACGGAAACAAAACTTCCTTCTGGTACGACAACTGGATCAGTGATTGTGGCCCTTTAAGATGTCGCTTTCCTCGGCTATTTGCTCTAGAGACGAATAAATCTTGCTTAGTTTCGGATAGATGGGTCTTTGTGGATGGGTTTTGGCAGGCCAATTGGGCTTGGCGTCGGCATCCCGTTGGCAGATCTGATGGGGAAGTTTCTTCGCTCTTAAACCTTCTTAACGGCCTTGTCTTAACCCCTTCTCAAGATGATAAATGGGTCTGGTCTTTAGAACACTCGGGTGCTTTTACAGTGAGATCTCTCTCGACTGCTATTGATAAGAAGATTCTTGCTTGTTATACAAATGCGTTGGATCAAGTTTTTCCATGGAATTCATGGGTTCCTCGTAAAGTAAACATATGTGTTTGGCGGGTTTTCTTAGATCGTCTTCCCACCAGATCTAATCTATCTCGACGAGGCATACAAATTCACAATCCTTCTTGTGTTTTCTATGATGATAATGCTGAAACCCGTGATCACTGTTTTTACTCGTGCCCAAAAATCAAGATTATATGGCTGAAGATTTGGAGTTGGTGGAAGGCTCCACCTACATTTCACCCTTCTTTGGATGATATCTTAACAGGAGTCTCAAATTTTTCTCTCAATAAGAGGAAGTCTAAAGTCTTTCATGCCGTTTGTATGACTTTCATCTGGTACGCTTGGGCATGGAGGAACAAAATCATTCATGCAACTTCTACTGAAGAGGCCATCTCTGCCCGACATGATGATATATTCCCTGCGGTTCAGCGACAATCTCTTTTATGGATCTCTAATCGTGCTCCACGCAAGCTGTCCTCGTGGAATTCATGGATTCAACATCCAGATGCAGTGACTTAATTTTAGTTTTGTTATCTATGCTCCTTGTATATAGATGAACAATTTTGGGCTCGTGCTTTGAGCCCTTTGGTTTGGATGTTGTTTCTTGTTTCTGTGTTCTTTCTTTTGCCTAGTGGTGTATAATATCTTTGCTTTTTCAAAAAAAAAATCAATTAATCTCCATAGTGATATTACTTATTGAGTAAGATTTAAATTTAATTTATAATAGATTATATAAATGGTATATCTATATTGTTTAAACTACATAAATTGTCAAAATGATATTACTTATTATGTAAGATTTAAACTACAGTAAAATTATATTAATGATAAATTATCAAAATAACATAATCGCTTAATNTAAACATATGTGTTTGGCGGGTTTTCTTAGATCGTCTTCCCACCAGATCTAATCTATCTCGACGAGGCATACAAATTCACAATCCTTCTTGTGTTTTCTGTGATGATAATGCTGAAACCCGTGATCACTGTTTTTACTCGTGCCCAAAAATCAAGATTATATGGCTGAAGATTTGGAGTTGGTGGAAGGCTCCACCTACATTTCACCCTTCTTTGGATGATATCTTAACAGGAGTCTCAAATTTTTCTCTCAATAAGAGGAAGTCTAAAGTCTTTCATGCCGTTTGTATGACTTTCATCTGGTACGTTTGGGCATGGAGGAACAAAATCATTCATGCAACTTCTACCGAAGAGGCCATCTCTGCCCGACATGATGATATATTCCCTGCGGTTCAGCGACAATCTCTTTTATGGATCTCTAATCGTGCTCCACGCAAGCTGTCCTCGTGGAATTCATGGATTCAACATCCAGATGCAGTGACTTAATTTTAGTTTTGTTATCTATGCTCCTTGTATATAGATGAACAATTTTGGGCTCGTGCTTTGAGCCCTTTGGTTTGGATGTTGTTTCTTGTTTCTGTGTTCTTTCTTTTGCCTAGTGGCGTATAATATCTTTGCTTTTTCAAAAAAATTCCCATAAATAAAGTGTAAGCTTTATCATATCTGTAAAACTCGATTTCAGGTCGGTAAGGAATTGTATTTGTATTATTTATTGCAAGAGATGAATAAAAGCATACACCAAAGAACATAATTATTTAATGCATTAAAGAATTTCCAGAGATTATATCCTCAATAATATTATTGTTGCGACAGAGGGATGTTATTATTGTACCAAACACAAGTTATTGTGATCAGAAGATCAGTACAACAATGCTTCGTTAAAAAAAAAAAAACATGCTTAAAACTATCACCGTGAATCGTTTAACAAAATGCATAAAAAAACAATTTCTATTTTATAATTCCGTTATACTCTTTTTAGCAGAAAAAATAATTTGGAAATCATAGTTTGTCCTATTACTTGCAATAATATATTATGTTTGTCTCACTTAAGTTTTGAGTGTCCACAGATAAATGTTTTTTTTATGGATATGTGTAATAAATATAAATTTAAGTTAAAAAAAAAATATCATTTTTTGCTCATATATACTTAATACTTCAATTAACTGTGGATTTAAAATATATAAAGTATTTCGGCATAATATAAGTAAGTAGAAAATTATTACTTTAATTTTGTGTAGTTAAACTAGGGGTGAGCATGGGGCGGGGTGGGTCGGTTTTATGGTAAAACCAAATACCGAACCGTATATTCGCTTTTTAGAAACTACAAACAATTCGGTTTCGGTTTTTTCGGTTTCGGTTTTTCGGTTTTTGATATTGAATCGGTTCGGTTTCGATTTTTTTTTCGGTTTTTTATAACATGAAAACAAGCAAGTTTTAATCTTATATAAAGTTTACGATTTCAAACAAAAATATTTAAACAAATATCAATAATAGCATAATCCAGCAATCTAAAGCTTCGAAAAAACGTTCGAAACAACGAAACAACCTAACATGAATCTAAAATATAAAATGCATATCCTTGCAGCTTTGCACGTTTCGTCCGCAAATACATTCGAAGAACACTATTGTTCGAAAACAAATACTATATAATATCTATAAATATAAATTCGAATGTATAGATAATAACTAACACTATTGCTCTTTTTTAATAGGTAAAGTTGTATATTCAATCTTTAAAATTAAATATCAAATCTTTTACATAGATAAAATTTTAGAGAACATATATAAAGGTGGGGTGGGGTGGTTTTTTCGGTTCGGTTTTCCTTATGAAACCAAAAACCGCCCCAAATATTCCGTTTTACAAAATTCAAAACCACCACCGTCGGTTGTCAAATGAGGTGGTTTTTTCGATTCGGCTTTTTCGGTTTTTTCGGTTTCGATTCGGTTTTTGGGTTTTTGTGCTCCCCCTAAGTTAAACAGTTTTTACGAAACAAAACAAAAGTAACACGAACATTTAAAGTGGTAAGAAATGAGCATCAGTTATCTATATTTATATTATATAATACTAAATTTGGTACCGGTGTATTATAGTGGTGGGTACTTGTATATAAAATTTTTAGCGAGAGAAAGTTTTTTTTTTTATTAAAAGTTCCTTCATGACAATAGCTCTACAACTAACGATAATTTCAAAGTTAAAATAACTTTAAAAATAAACTATTTTTTATAAATTACACAAACACGAAAAAGAAAAAAAAAAAATTACTTACACTTGATGTAAGTCTAAATGAAAATACTTCTTGCAACACTGCAACATTTTTATATGGTCCTTTATAACTTGTGAGGCACTAAAATTGTATTCGTTAAAAAAAATATTTTTTAACAAGCATTTCAGATAATTAGCATTAAAAGTATGTAAACTATTTAATCTTATTGGGCTAAGAATAATGACTAACGTAAAATTTGGGTTGTATATAAACTATTTTTTATATAAAATGTTCATTCTCTATCTCAGATTCTTAATCTTAATACGAACGCGACTTTCATTATATTTCTTTCGTTACATAATTTTATTTTATTTTTTTAACTTAAATGCTTTGTAAATTGTAATGCTATAGTGGATTGACATCCATCCAATTAAACTTTAGACCTTAACCTTAAATTTTTCCTTTTAGAGTTTAGACAATCATTGAGTTGTAAATTAGACAGAGCAAGTTTAACTTTATTAAACTAATGAATAAATATCTAATTTCAAACAAAAAGACACACCACCGCTCAAAAGATAAAGGATATAACTCTTTTAAAAACATCTATACATAAAACTCAAGTTGATATTGAACTAGAAAAATAAATGTAACTATAATCGTGATAGATACAAATTTAATATCCATAATTACATGTACATTTTAATGCAATTATTGGCCTTTACTCGAAGAATAAATGTGTTGACATCCACTTTGAATAAGGAGAGATTTCGTTTGATCAAAATTCATATCTGTATATTACAAGAATCCTTTGTTAAAAATTACTTCTATGCAAAGCCAAAGTTCTAAAATTAAATAATTACTCCTAGATAATGGACGAAAGACATAATACCCTACTAGTTTGAGTTACATTATATAGTAGTAGTTAAACTATCGTGAGAAAAGGTTAAAGTGTACGCATGACAAATAAACTCAAAGCTATATTCCACCTTATTACTATGACACCTTATTACGATGAAAGTTTTTGTGTAAAAAATGTGTATTTGTAGCATTCTTCTTATTTATGTTTCCTATCATAGAGCTTTTGGTTATGTCGTCAACAAGAATTTATGGTTCAAGTTTTGTGAAAAATGAACGTGAAATTATTGTACTATTACGTGAAAATGTATATGTTAAAGTTTTGACTTTAACTTTCAAAATACATGCAGACATTCTGGAAAATGTGGTTGAACATGACTTGATACTAACATAATACGAAAAGTTTGTTTCGGAGTTGTCTAAAGTACAAACATATTGTCTTACTTTTATCGATGACTCCATTTCCAGTGGTCATAAGATCTTGATATGCAAAATGACATTAAGCTCGTTGTCTAAGATAAAAGAGAATGATAACTAGAGAAATATTGTTATAACATGTAGAAATAGTTTGTTACTTGTAATAAAAGGTCGGTATCAGGAATGGAACTAGCACAAAATATGATTGGGTGCACAGATTTTTTTGAACCGANAATAAAAAACAATAAAATCACTGTAGTAGTGGGGTGGGGGGAACATCCCACTGAATGTATATGTTATATAATTTAACATCTTTCAAATTTTAAGGTTCATAAACAACTTGTAACTTGTTAAGTAAGTAGAATTTTCACTTAAGAAAATAAGATGCATTACCGAACACAATTATCTTATTCTGTAAAAGAGAAACTGACGAAGATGTCCAATATACTTCTCATATTAGCAAATGATAAAAAAATCTCATTAAATTAAAACGTCCAAAATGATGCTTAGTTGGGGTGCGCCCGAGCGCCATATATGATGGTACATTAATAATTGCGACACGTGGATTTTTTTTCTTGTTGTTTAGATTGGCACATGATGGGGGTGTGTCGTGCGACCTGCATGACTCTTTCTCCTACCCTTCTACGATTTCTTAGATGCTTGATTTATCGCAATCAAAGTTCGTATGACATAGTTATTGCCAAAACAATACAACATGTGTTGACTTATTTGTTCTCTAACACGAACGCCGATTTTGATGAATAAAGTGATCATGAAATCGGGAGAAAAAGATCTACAAGTGTAGGTCTTTTGAATCGGACCACGCGGACAACACACGAGTCCATCCTTTGCTATGGTCATTTTATATATTATAATAAATGGGTGTTTCAGAATTATTTTGATAATTATGACTGAATTTTCTCTTAATAAAAAAAAAAAGATATGTTGCGTTTACATAATTTTTATATGAATAATGAAAATAAAAAATAATATATTTTCAGTGGTACAACACAATTAACACATGTATGTCTTGAGTTTTCTTTATTAAAAATTATGTTTGATGTACTGTATTATTTTCCGTATAAAATTAGTTTAGTTCATTTGCATTTTCTTCATGAAGAGTATTACCTACGTGTCACTTTTGCTAAAATGCGCATCTTTTAAATAGTCGTGAGAGGCACGCGTGACAGCTAGTCAAAAGAATCAGAGTGAGGGAGAAGGTACGAGTAGGACAAGAGCAGTTTCTATTTTCAAATTTAACCCTCTATTCTATCTTTATTTACAAATTAGACCCTCTATACACTCACATCACATCACAAGCTCTTATTTAAATCGTTTATAATTGATTTTTTATTCTTTTATTCTTTTAAAATGACATTTTTTTTTCACAAGAGCGACTAGTTATCTCATTATATGCACTACAAATATATTTTAAATATTATAAGCTGAATTTGAACCCACAACTATTTAATTAAAAAAAAAAAAAAAATCAAAAATCAAAACATGAAATATCTTTAGGAGCTAATCGCTTTGTTATTTAAAATGACATGTTAGAATTACAGTGTTATAATTTTGTCCAATTTTTTTACTTTGCGCATGTTTGTTTCTTTTTTGATCAAAATTCATATCTGTATATTACAAGAATCCTTTGTTAAAAATTACTTCTATGCAAAGCCAAAGTTCTAAAATTAAATAATTACTCCTAGATAATGGACGAAAGACATAATACCCTACTAGTTTGAGTTACATTATATAGTAGTAGTTAAACTATCGTGAGAAAAGGTTAAAGTGTACGCATGACAAATAAACTCAAAGCTATATTCCACCTTATTACTATGACACCTTATTACGATGAAAGTTTTTGTGTAAAAAATGTGTATTTGTAGCATTCTTCTTATTTATGTTTCCTATCATAGAGCTTTTGGTTATGTCGTCAACAAGAATTTATGGTTCAAGTTTTATGAAAAATGAACGTGAAATTATTGTACTATTACGTGAAAATGTATATGTTAAAGTTTTGACTTTAACTTTCAAAATACATGCAGACATTCTGGAAAATGTGGTTGAACATGACTTGATACTAACATAATACGAAAAGTTTGTTTCGGAGTTGTCTAAAGTACAAACATATTGTCTTACTTTTATCGATGACTCCATTTCCAGTGGTCATAAGATCTTGATATGCAAAATGACATTAAGCTCGTTGTCTAAGATAAAAGAGAATGATAACTAGAGAAATATTGTTATAACATGTAGAAATAGTTTGTTACTTGTAATAAAAGGTCGGTATCAGGAATGGAACTATCACAAAATATGATTGGGTGCACAGATTTTTTTGAACCGTAATATAATAGAGTTAAAATCGATGGACCAAACATATTTCAGTAGACCGGATGCATTTAGGAAAAATCAATGTTTTTTTCAAAAATTATAACTACATCGAAAAAATCCATGAGGTTCTCGAGAACCTCTAGTTCCGTCTCCGGTTGGCATCGTAATTAACCTTTATGTTCATTAAAATAAAGAAATTTCAGAGTTTGAAATTCTATTTTATTAGTAACAAGTAAGAGCTTTTTGTTTTCATTAATACTAACAAAAAGAACGTATACTGGGAATTAGATATATAAATATTATAATCAATAAATTTCAATAGCTAAAATGTGATAATCCCACCAACCGGAACACGATCCCTATCATAAAAGAGATTTTTCTGCAAGCATTGAGAGGCTTTAGCATACCCGAGATAGAGACACGAATGATGTTTCTAAGCAGCATGAATGGATCATCAACAAGTATGAAGAAAATGCAACAAAAACCTAATCAAGGTGCTTGATGCAAATATTCGATGCACGAGAGATGAAAATACAAGTCATTGCAACATCAAAAGATAATGCCATCCACAACACGTCACAGAACAAAAATATTAACCAACGGGAATCGAGCGTGCTCAGCGAGCCTAAGGAAATGCATTAACACATCATTTGAATGTTAAGAAATTTAACATCTTTCAAATTTTAAGGTTCATAAACAAGTACACTTGTAACTTGTTAAGTAAGTAGAATTTTCACTTAAGAAAATAAGATGCATTACCGAACACAATTATCTTATTCTGTAAAAGAGAAACTGACGAAGATGTCCAATATACTTCTCATATTAGCAAATGATAAAAAAAATCTCATTAAATTAAAATGTCCAAAATGACGCTTAGTTGGGGTGCGCCCGAGCGCCATATATGATGGTACATTAATAATTGAGACACGTGGATTTTTTTTCTTGTTGTTTAGATTGGCACATGATGGGGGTGTGTCGTGCGACCTGCATGACTCTTTCTCCTACCCTTCTACGATTTCTTAGATGCTTGATTTATCGAAATCAAAGTTCGTATGACATAGTTATTGCCAAAACAATACAACATGTGTTGACTTATTTGTTCTCTAACACGAACGCCGATTTTGATGAATAAAGTGATCATGAAATCGGGAGAAAAAGATCTACAAGTGTAGGTCTTTTGAATCGGACCACGCGGACAACACACGAGTCCATCCTTTGCTACGGTCATTTTATATATTATAATAAATGGGTGTTTCAGAATTATTTTGATAATTATGACTGAATTTTCTCTTAATAGAAAAAAAAGATATGTTGCGTTTACATAATTTTTATATGAATAATGAAAATAAAAAATAATATATTTTCAGTGGTACAACACAATTAACACATGTATGTCTTGAGTTTTCTTTATTAAAAATTATGTTTGATGTACTGTATTATTTTCCGTATAAAATTAGTTTAGTTCATTTGCATTTTCTTCATGAAGAGTATTACCTACGTGTCACTTTTGCTAAATTGCGCATCTTTTAAATAGTCGTGAGAGGCACGCGTGACAGCTAGTCAAAAGAATCAGAGTGAGGGAGAAGGTACGAGTAGGACAAGAGCAGTTTCTATTTTCAAATTTAACCCTCTATTCTATCTTTATTTACAAATTAGACCCTCTATACACTCACATCACATCACAAGCTCTTATTTAAATCGTTTATAATTGATTTTTTATTCTTTTATTCTTTTAAATCATTAACTTAACTCAAAATGTTATTTAAAATGACATTTTTTTTTTCACAAGAGCGACTAGTTATCTCATTATATGCACTACAAATATATTTTAAATATTATAAGCTGAATTTTAACCCACAACTATTTAATTAAAAAAAAAAAAAAATCAAAACATGAAATATCTTTAGGAGCTAATCGCTTTGTTATTTAAAATGACATGTTAGAATTACAGTGTTATAATTTTGTCCAATTTTTATACTTTGCGTATGTTTGTTTATTTAAATTACTTTAGATTACTCGTAAAAATTTTGAAACGTGCTTCGTTCTTTTCTCATCACGCATATGTAAGAGAAAAAGAAAATGACATGTTTAGCGGTTTATCACATACACTTGAAATTGTGTATTTTGTTGTATTAGAGGATTGGGTGTGGTGAAGAGCTCAAGCTCTTCGTTTGGGCCCCACTGGTGACACATCACCCCAACACCTCTTCACAACTAACCCCCTCCTCACCAACAACTAACCTCAACTTATTCATTTGGGTCCCACCACTTACAAATCTTATATTAAACCCACAAAAAAAAAGGGAAAAAAAAAGTACAAGGAAGTCAGGTGCTCAAGCTCGTCGTGCAGACGAGGAGCCTTCAAACGGCGAGGCTCGCTGAGGGTACCCCGGTGCAGCGGCGAGGCACAGCGAAGCCGGCGAAGGTGCCACATAGGCACGGCGAGGAGGTGCTCGCCTCTACACCCAGTGCTCTTATGGGTGAATTTTATTATTAGACTAAAAAAAATAATAATAATAATAAAAATAAAATACAATACCTAATCTAGCTAGATGTACACTCGAAACATCATAAGTAAACAAATCATAAGGCGTAAATCATCGTTTTAGTTGAGCTACCAATGATTTATAACAAAATATCATAAGTTATCCAGACATCTATTTAATAACATATTAAACAACGAATGCTATCTAGTTGATTTATGAATAGTTTGCAACATGTTGTAAGCATTTTAAAAAAATTTAAGTGCGGGTTCAAGTCAAATATTGCAAAAATTATGAAGTAGCTTCTTAAATTTAATAGACTAGTACCCGTGCATAGCAACGGGATTTTATAGCGGCGGATAGTTTTATTGATAAAAAAAGTTTATGAGTTATAAACAAAAAATAATAAAAGTTTGAGTATTTAGGGATTAAACATAATGTTTTGAAACCCGTTTCGACCCGGGTTGTTCAACCGGTTGAACCGTTCCGGGCGAAAAACGGGTCAATTTAAACCGGGTCATCCCGAGTTGGGTCAAAAATTGGGTCAAATTAAACCGGGTCAGCACGCCAGAGAAGCGTCCCGAGTCAACCCGGTTTTCGATGTTTATTAATAACAAACAATTTAACACTTTAATACTTTCCAAATGTTGCTTTTTAAATGTGTTAAAAGTTTGACCATTTTTCAACATTTCAAAATTTCAACATTGACTATTTTTACTTTATATGTACGACAGATACAATTAAATATATCGATTAAAATAAACTTAATACTACTTTTAACTTTTTAAGTATTACTGATTTATACACCATAGTTTTTTGTTTAACCATCTTACATTCAATCACGTTGATAGTTGTCTTTTATTTTATTTATTATTTTTTATATTATTATTTTTTTTAAAGGCATTGTCATTAGTAATAAGTCATCTATAAACTAATAATATATATTACGTTAAAATTTTCGGACTCTCAATGTAAATTTTATCTAGGGGTGGGTTATAGAAACGGGGGTGGATCCGTTAGACCAACCCTCTCTAGATTCCCATTGTGTACTTTTTTTTTTCTTTTTTTTATACTTTTTGTACTTTTTGGCATTTTGTTTTTGTTTGTGTTTTGTGTTTTGTTTTGTGTTTGGTAATGTTTTGTGTTTTGTATTGTGTATTGTGTAATGTTTTGTGTTTTGTGTTTTGT
>LBNU01023651.1:4747-19733 GCA_014162995.1 Artemisia annua
TTAAACGTAACGGCTTCGTGACCATCTCGCAAGGTAATCTATTCATCGTACACATCAATCAAAGCTCGGCCCGTCTTTAGGAAACCTCGTCCGAGAATGAGAGGAACCCTCGGATCGGGATCAAAATCGACGACAACAAAATCAGCCGGAAAGTGAAATTTTCCCACATTGACGATGACATCTTCGGCTATGCCTTTAGGGCGAGAGGTAGAACGGTCAGCAAGCTCGAGTATCATGCGTGTCGGAGTCAAAGGGGGTAACGACAACTTCTGCCAGACGGAAAACGGCATAAGGCTAATGCTAGCACCTAAATCGGCTAAGGCGAAACATTGAACCATTCCGGGAAAATTGCATGGAATTAAGAACTTGCCGGGGTCTTCAAGCTTTTCGGGAAGCTTTTTAAGGAGCACTGCCGAGCAATTCGCATTCAAAGGTGTAGTCGACATTTCATACAATTTATCTTTATTATTCAACAAGTTTTTAAGCATAGATGAAAACTTTGGCATTAACACAACAGCATCAGCAAGACTCAAATCAAAGCGAATGTCTTGAAACATCTTAAAGAACTTTTCCTTCATTATGTCATTTTTATCTTGACGTTTTTGCTCATTAAGACGAAAAGGATATGGAAGACTTGTTTTAACTGGTTCATCTTGTTCAAAAACAATTTTCTCTTTTCCTTTTGAAACATTTGCATTTTCATTTGTCGGTTGAACCACCGGAGGTTGGATATTTTCGGTCCTTCCTTGGTGAATAGGAATTCTCGTATCCGTTGTCACCTCGGTTGCACGGTCCACTACCTTTGAAGGAGGAGTATAAGAGGTAGTTGGAACCGTTGGTTCTTTGTAAGAAACGCCACTGCGTGTTGTGATCGCCTTGACATCGCCCCTCGGGTTAGCGATCGTGTTGCTAGGTAAAGAAGTGGTACCCGAACCCGAGGGTCGATCATTTAAACGCTTGTTTAATTCAGCCATTTGATTAATCAATACATGATTCATTTCCTCTTGTTTTTTAATTTGTGCCTGCTGACTTTGCAAAATGGTTTGGTTGTTTTGATTTTGACGAAGTAATTCTGCTAACAACTCATCCGTGTTCGATTGATTTTGCACAACACCTTGATTCTGGTTAAAAGTTTGCCCACGGGCATTGTTATTGAAACCTTGACCTTGATTTTGAAAATTCTGATTCCCATGATTATTGTTTCCATAATTAGCTCCTTGATTTCCAAAATTACCATGATTACTTTGAAAATTCTTGTTTTGATTAAATCCTTGATTTTGATTTTGAAAACCTTGATATGCACGATTCTGATTTTGATTGACTTGATTACCATGACTTTGCACATTTTGGTTTGGTGGCGGATTATTAAAACCTGGTGGTGGTGCAAGAAAGTTGGTGGAACGGTAGCTGAGGAGATTGCGGTCTCCTTGGGGTTGGTATCGGTTACCACCCATGTTAGCAGCGTACACATTCTCTTGAGCGAAAGAACCGGTTGTTGGACATTCGTGGTATGAATGGGGACCACCACACGTTTCGCAACTTTGGTTAACTGTGTTGACGGTTTGACGATTGTTGTTAAAATTTGCAACAAACGCATCAAATTTTTCGTTAAGAGCGGCGATTTCAGGATTAGAAGTCGTGGTAGATCTGATTGACTCTCGTTCAGCAGTAGAATCCCAATAATTATGGTGAGCAGTCATATTTTCGATGAGATCCCAACATTCTTCAGGCCGTCTTTTCATGAATGTTCCTCCAGCTGCTGCATTGATCGTGTCACGATGTCGTAAATTCAGCCCATTATAGAACGTATCAATGATTGTGACAAGTAACATGTTGTGATTCGGACATCGATCAATAGCAAGCTTGTAACGTTCCCAAGCTTCGAACAAGGTTTCATCTGGACGTTGATGGAAATTGCATATGTCGTTTCTTAGCTTGGTCACCATCGACGGTGGAAAGTATTTGGCTAAGAACCTTGAAACCATTTCATCGAAGGTGTGAATTGAATTCTTTGGGAGTCGGTCAAACCAGTTGGTAGCATGGTGAGTTAATGAATATGGGAAAAGGTAGAGGCGAAGAGAATCATCGGTAACACCATTTTGTTTCATGCTTTGAGTGACGGTTAAGAATTTATCAAGATGTTTGTTCGCGTCCTCATCGGGTAAACCGTGAAATTGGCAGAAATTTTGGACTTGTTGGATCATATGGTGTTTGAGTCCAAAATCTGCAGCATCGATTCCCAAAGGTGCAATCGGGCTACCTCGCCCATACATGGTTGGAGTACACAACTCTTCCATTGTTCGGAGATCTGCAGGAGGTTGAGGACCCACCGGAGGGTTCTCGTTTTGTTGATCAGCCATCTCGGTGATGGGGTTTTGAGGATCACGTAACTCGGGTATGTTCCTTTGCTTTCGTCTACGACGACTGCGGTTAGAAGGCACTGTAGAAGAAGAAGAAGATTGCTCGTTCAAGTTAGACTTGGAACGAGTGATCATACAAATCAAAACAAAACCAAGTGAAAAAGAAAGTTGAAATCAAAATCTTTTTGGTTTTTAAAAGTTTATAAAAGAAAAATGAAAAATATTTTTGGTTTTTATAGGTTTTATAGTTTTTAGTTGTTTTTATGTTTTTGAAAGCGTTAACTTCTAAAAGAAGGTTCTTCAAATCACAAGTCTCAAACGACAAATGACTTAATCTTTTCAACCGCTCCCCGGCAGCGGCGCCAAAAATTGATCGAGGCAGAATAAGCGGTGAAGCTTTTACCACGAGGATCGTTGTCCCAACGAGGGTTGAAATTGATCTTGTCACTCGAGTCGTGAGTTATGTGAGATGAATGGGTTTAAAAGATGTGATTTTGTTTTAGTTATACTACGAAAACTTGTTTAAAACTTAAATGAAATAAAGTACGAGAATAAAAGAAATAAGTTGAACAACAAAAGAAAACATGAATCTAGGTAAAGCGTAAAAGAAATGAGATTAAAGTTTAAACTATAAAAGAAAGAAATAAATAAAATGTTTTTGTTGTTTTATATTTTAATTAACTAAAAGAAAATTAGAACTAAAGCAAATGTTTAAAGATTAACGTAATAAAACTAACGTGACAAGTAAATAAGCTAAGTAAACTAAAACTAAAAGTTTTAAAGAAATTTCGACGGAGTAACGTTTAGAAATAAGAGAAAAGAAAACCCTCACTCGTTAAAACGATGAGGTAACTAAGCCAAGCTCGGCTAAAGGTACTACAACGACACGACACAATACAAACTAAGACTTGTAAATTGAAAACAATACTTGCATGACTACTAGAAGTAAAATAAAGTACGAGAATAAAAGAAATAAGTTGAACGACAAAAGAAAACATGAATCTAGGTAAAGCGTAAAAGAAATGAGATTAAAGTTTAAACTATAAAGGAAAGAAATAAATAAAATGTTTTTGTTGTTTTATATTTTAATTAACTAAAAGAAAATTAGAACTAAAGCAAATGTTTAAAGATTAACGTAATAAAACTAACGTGACAAGTAAATAAGCCAAGTAAACTAAAACTAAAAGTTTTAAAGAAATTTCGACGGAGTAACGTTTAGAAATAAGAGAAAAGAAAACCCTCACTCGTTAAAACGATGAGGTAACTAAGCCAAGCTCGGCTAAAGGTACTACAATGACACGACACAATACAAACTAAGACTTGTAAATTGAAAACAATACTTGCATGACTACTAGAAATCCATACTCGCAATGTAACATGAAATCATACTCGCAAAGACATTCTATCAACACCATACTCGCAATAAGTAAAGAAAAACGATACTCGCAAGCCTAAGATAATGATACTCGCAAGATAGAAGGATTGCCAAGCCAAACTCGCAATCTAAATACTTGCTTACTCGCAAGAAATGAATGAAACTCGCAAACTAGAAAGAACAATACTCGCTAGACTTTTTTAGACCATGCTCGCAAAAGAAGGGAGCATCCATACTCGCAAAAACTATCATACTCGCAAAGGAAACATAGGGCATACTCGCAAAAATCACAAACCCATACTCGCAGAAATACTTGATACTCGCTATGTAAAGAAACGATACTCGCAAAGACTTCTCATAAAACGTTCATACTCGCAATAAAAACGAGCCTCATACTCGCAATACTTTTTAAAACTGATACTCGCAAGAACATAAAAAATGATACTCGCAACTATCTAGAGACCATACTCGCTACACACACATGACCATACTCGCTAATACCTAAACTTTTAAAACACTACTCGCAATTCTAGGACTTGGAACATGTAGAACTTATTTTTAACGTAAAGTAAAGATTAAAACTCAAAAGAAACTTGTGAAAACTAATTAATAAGCAAACTAAAAATCCCAAATAAGCTATAAAAAGCTTAACGACTCAAAATAAACCCATAAAGATTTCTAGGGCTTGTAACTCTAAACACTTATATTTAACGTTCAAACAAGATTAACGTGTAAAGAAAATTTATGAAAACTAATTAATAAGCTAGACTAAGACTTTAAATAAGCCTTTACAAGCTACGAAACCCAAATAAGCTCAAGTCATCTTCAAAAGGCACGAAAATTTCTTTTCATGCAAAGGTGGTACAAGACTTATGTAAGCTTTTATTGGATCAAGATAGATGTAAATAAGCTTGAAAGATTAGAAGAAGTAATAAGATGAAAAGATGAAAATAAGCTAAGAAAGATTTAGGACACCAAAATAAGCTTGCATTAAATAAAATTACACTAAGACATGGAAATAAGCTAACTTCTCAAAACTAAAAACTAACTCCTAAAATGAAGAGTAGGGGAGGTATTTAAGGGAGCCATGGAGGCTTGCCTTGTTTACAATTTGAACACTTAGCCCCTTAGTCTTCTAAATTTAGTTAATACTAAGCATAAACTAGAGATACAATGCTTTTAAACTATCTAAAAATGCGACTTGAGTCCTTGTAACTTTGAGGTGATGTGTTGACGAGCTTTCCAAAGATCTTCAAAAGCATAAAAGTGATCACTTGCTCGGATTTAGAAAGTGAAACTTCATAATCATATTTGAGCTTTGATTAAGCATCTCTTTTACTTTCTTGAGCCTTTGAGAAATAATTTGTCTTCACGGGCTTTTCACAAGTAGATTTCATCTTTTACTTGACTTTAGAACTCTTTTCCACATCTCGTGCTTGTTTTGGGCTTTTAGGTTGCTTTTTATGTGGTTTTTGCAATATCCTTACCTGCACAGTCATAAACACAAAAACACGATATCTTTGGCTTTGAACATTAGTATTTGGTCTATAATAGTCTAATAATGGTGAATAAAAGGTATGTGAATAAGCACATACCATACAGCTTATCACCCACAAACTAGTGGTCAAGTTGAAAATACAAATAGAGCTATAAAAAGAATACTTGAAAAAATGGTTAAGGACAATCCTGCCGTATGGTCAAGGAAATTAGACGATGCTCTATGGGCATTTCGTACGGATTATAAAACACCAATTGGTACAACACCGTACAGACTTTTGTATCAGAAAACATGTTATTTGTCGTTCGAACTCGAACACCATGCTTATTGGGCATTGAGAAGCTGTAATCCTGATCTGAAAATAGCTGGAGAAAAGAGATTTTTGCAACTGCATGAACTCGATGAGTTAAGACTTCAAGCCTATGAAAACTCTAAGCTATACAAAGCAAGAACCAAAGCTTACCACGATAGAAAGCTAAGAATTCAAAAACAATTCAAAGCTGGAGATAAGGTTCTACTCTTCAACATGAAATATAAGTTTAAAGCTCCGAAACTCAAGCCAAAATGGTTCGGACCATATGTAGTGAAACATGGATTTCCATTAGGTTATGTTGAACTTTATGACAAACAAGGTGGAAGTTTCATTGTAAATGGGCATCGAATTAAACTCTATTATGATAAAGAGCAATTAAACTTGATTTCTAATGAAGAAATTCCATCCGAATCTGAATATGAAGCTATCACATTCATGGCTCCACACAAGGACATGGTTCCTTGGGCACACAATACTGGTTTTGTCTATGATGCTCTTCCTAGAGCATGGGAAAAAGTTACATTGGAAAATATAGATGAAATGGGGGAGGGAATTGTGATAGGAAATGTGGTGTATATGCCTAAGAGGAAGCGTAACACTACACCTACATAAACTGTTCGAAGTTTGAGTCCGGCTGAGGACTCGTTAATAAAACAAGCGCTTCTCGGGAGGCAACCCGTGTGTTTATTTTAAATGTTTTAATTTTCAGTGTCTATACCTCAAAGTTTTACCACTTGGTTAAACTTAACTGTGGGGGTGTGCCACTTCTTTAAATAAATTGCAATGCTTTTTGTTTGTTTATTTTTGTTTTCTAATAATGCAGGTATTGATTTCAAGGAAATAGACGATTAGACAGAAGAATAAAAGCTAAAATCATGGTTTATTTTCTCATTTCCCTACTTTCATACTTTTTAAGTTCGTTTATCACATTGAGGACAATGCTTAACTTAAGGGGGGGGGGTGAGTAGGTAAATAAGAAATTAATTGTTATATCGAGCTAATTTTTAAATTTTGTTTGTCCTTATAATCTAGTTGTTTTCACACTTTTAGGAATAATTTATTAGAATAACTGGATTTATCTACTGGAAAAATCAGTAATTTTAAAAGAATTGAGATGTGTCCCGATTAATATTGCAGTCCACTTTTGGATCGATAACATTTGCTAGCACACATTATAACCCTTTCCACCAAATTGTGAGGATTTTAGCCTATTCATAACGAGCTTACATCTTTTGTGCTCGAATCTTTTTGTTATGAGTGTGCCGGTGATTTTATTTATTCTAGAACTTGTACTTGTAAATCATTACGAGACCGTTGTGAGATTACACTTTTGTAATATAAGAATACATACATGATAAGAGGCAACCTTAGGATTTTAACCAAATAGCCTTTCTTATTGATTGTTAGCTAGTCACATTGATTAGTTAATTTCCAATCTTGAACCCTTTTGTTAGCGTTCATCTTTAACGCTAGATACCCCTAGTTACACCTTCTGAGCCTTTTCATTTTCTTTTGTTAAAACCATAAAAATACAAAAAAAAATTTACATTTTTTTAGCCTAGCCTTACCCTTAGTCAAGTCTTGGTGAGTTGTTAGCTTTATGAAGAAATATTTTATGAATCATAAAGAAAGAATGGAGAAAGTGGAAATTCAAGAATCAGCGATTGAAGCAAGTAAAGTTTAGTCATCACAATATGTATGATGACGAATGTTTCCAAGTGTTATGTATATAGTGAGCTTATTTGTTAAAAAAAAAGGTTGTTAGTTTGATATGTATAGTGTTATGTATAGCCAATGAGCTATGAAATAAAGCATTTATCGCGAAAGAATGAAGTTCTCAAAGACTACGAGGTTATGATTCAAGGAAGAAAAGCTAATAACACTCGATCCATCGACTTGGACTAGTTTGTATATTCTTAAACATCACTTACCCTTCAACAATCCCATGTCTTATCCATACCCTTTAACCTAATGTAATTATTGAGTGTATTGACAAGTAGTGACTATCCGAGTTCATGAGGATCTAGAAAACGTGCTAGCGAACTAAGGTTATCCTTAGTGACCATCCGTTATTTGGTGATGCGAGAATTCGTGGCAGCGATCTACTATGATTTACACAAGATACTTGCACGAAGGTTTTATTAACCCTTTTTAGCCTAAACCCGAATAAAAGACCTCTTTGATATGTAGACTTGGTGCTTACGCCATTGCGCTGTAGTTTTGTTTCTTGTACAAGCTTATGGTAATAATTAGATCATGACTGAGCAATGAGTGTGATTTATCATATACGCTACCCCATATGAGTGTTATGAGTGAATTATATCTTATTCTTCTTTCGTGAGGTGTGTTAGGAGTGTTAATCGAGCAAGAAAATCATTGGGTATTGTCAAACATCTCAATTATTTCCTTTATAAAAGCTTAACAAGGATGGTCTAACTTGTACTTGTGTAAGGAGGATTCTCATCACATTTTTCAGAAACCACTTTTGTTTACCATGTGGATATTTAGTTTTCTTCTAGATTTGCTTGAGGACAAGCAAAGTTTAAGTGTGGGGGATTTGATAACGCTCAAAGTTAACATGTTTTTAGAAGCGTTATTAGTGTTTTTATGCATGTTATTTGGTTACTTTTATATGCTTTTGCCACTAAATCGTATCAAAGTATGTTTTTGTAGCATATGTAGCCAAATGTAGGAAAAACAAAGAAAAAGTGAAGAAAATGAAGTATATGCAATTACACGAAGATTCCCAAGCTTAAAGTCCAAATCTGTGAAGTATTTCATAAGGAGAATCTAAGTTTGGTCATTTTAAAGTTCCAAGTTCAGAGTTAATCAAGTGTGGAGAGTGCATGAAGGAATACGCAAGAAAAGTCAAAGTCCAAAATCAATCAGACTTAACCATCCGATCGGTTGGTGGCCAACCGACCGGATAGCCACAATTACCAACTCCATCCGATCGGTAGCAACCCGCAACCGATTCGGATGGAAATACTGAAGAGAAGGATAACTTTATGTGCACGAATCTTGGCCTTTTGTCTCAAAGTTCTAGGCTCTTCTTAGTGTCTTGTTGTCCAAGTTCTAGCATTTATGTTCCTATTGATTGCTAGGAGTATTTGACAAGCCTAAAAGGACCTCTAGAGTACACCATTCAACACACAATTCAAGAGGACAATTACTCTCATCATTACTCTCAATTATTATCATCATCAAGCTCTCAAAGAAGGCAAAATTCGTGCAGAAAGAACCAGGAACATTTGGAGAACCAAGGAAGCAACATTTGGAGGCCAAAATCTCAAGAAATCATCACCAATACTTAGGTTATCAATACCTTGTCATTTGTTATCAATTTCAAAGCATTGTAAGACTTAAAACCATGGATTCTAATGTTAAATATTCTGAGTTTATTTGCATGTTTGCTATGAGTAGCTAGTAACCTTTTTACACTTGTTTTGATGATGTTTTATGCTTAGTGATAGTTATGATTGTGATAACATGTTTTAATTCAATTTCAAGTCAATCCTAAGAACCAATTGTACCTTAAGTTTCATAGTGACATTTGTTGAGTCAAGGTTAACTAATTGATAATAGTTTCAAGGGTCGAAAGATTTGTTATTATTCAACTAGTTATAATCATTTGTCTATGAATGATTGTTTTTCACCATAATTATTCTTGACTAAACAAAGAAACAAGAAGTATGATTGTAATGAGAATGCTTTTATAACATCAAATCGGATTGTTTGTAAACCTTTAATTGGACGAAAGTTTAGATGTTTATAGACAATTGTAACTTGTTTGTCTATGAATGAGTTACCTTTTGTAATGACCATTTCCTAAGAGTATTTGATTTATAATAAGAGTTTATTCTTGTGTTTAAGATAATCACACCTTATGAACCTTGGATTGATCTTGAATTGATTGGTTTACACTTAAAGCTTGTTTTTATGAACTAAAATCTTGACGAAGGTTTAACTTGTAGAAACAATAGATTAGACCACCATCTAATTATCACGACCAACATGTTATCAAAAGTTATCACAATCATGTGTGTCATTGAGTACAAAACTAGTCTAAACAAGTGTAGTTTTTAAATTATTGAATTTGCTTATTATCTTATTTGCTTACGATTAGAGATTTACTTTTAAGACTAATATTTTGATTCACTCACAAATCCCTGCGAACGATCCCGACTTACCATCATATCTTGCTATAACGGACGAGTACACTTGCTCGTATGTGTTGTTTCTAGATCCGGTAATTCACCTTTATAAATTTAAAACTTGCACTAACAAAACGCACATCAACGTCCAAACAAAGTCTACAAAGTTATCAAGGCACTGTATGGCCTTCATCAAGCTCCAAGAGCTTGGTATGAAAGACTCTCCACTTTTCTATTGCAACATGGTTACAGGAGAGGTGCAATTGACAAGACTTTGTTTATCAAAAGAGACAAAAAGGATATTATGCTTGTTCAAGTTTATGTGGATGATATTATTTTTGGAGCTACAAAACAGTCTACGGTGAAAGAATTTGAGCAGCTTATGCAACATGAGTTTCAAATGAGTTCCATGGGTGAACTTACCTTCTTTTTGGGGCTTCAAGTTAAACAATCAATTACTGGAATTTTCATTAGTCAAGAAAAGTATGACACTGACATTCTTAAAAAGTTCAACTTAAGTGCTATGAAGCCAGTTACCACACCCATTAAAGCCTCAAACTCATTAGGAAAAGATGAAGATGGAGCACCTGTGGATGTCAAGCTTTACAGATCAATTGGTTGTCTTATGTACTTAACTGCATCTAGACCTGACATTATGTTTGTTGTATGCTTATGTGCAAGATATCAGGTCACACCCAAGGTCTCTCATATGAATGCAGTCAAGAGGATTTTTACTTATCTCAAACATCAACCTAAGTTAGGATTGTGGTATCCTAAGGATTCACATTTTCACTTGGAAGCTTTTTTAGATAGTGATTATGCAGGTGATAATTATGATAGAAGATCAACCACTGGAGGATGCCAATATCTTGGGAGAAGACTAGTTTCATCGCAATGTAAGAAACAAACAATTGCAGCAACCTCATCCACTGAAGCAGAATATGTTGCTGCTGCAAGCTGTTGTAGACAAGTACTATGGATGCAGAATCAACTCTTGGATTATGGATTCAATTTCAAGAATACTCCTATCAACATTGATAATGAGAGTACAATTTGCATTGTGAAGAATCCTGTTTACCACTCCAAGACCAAGCATATTTAGATTAGGCATCATTTTGTTCGTGATTGTTATGAGCATAGCTCATTAATGTTGTCAAGGTTCACACAGATGACAATCACTACGCCAAAAATGACCTTTCGTCACACATGGTCATTTTTGAACGGTCACACTGTGACATTTTTGCGTGACTAAATGTACCAGCGTTAAATAAACAGCCACACTTGATCCGATTTGTGTGACCATTTCGTAAAATATTTGTCACGCATTTGTGTATATATGTGACTAGAGGGTAACTGGTAAATATTTTTCCATCATTTAGTCACGTTTAATTTGGGACGTGTGACCGATGCAAATCAGCTCGAAACATTAGTCACGCTATAGATATACATATGTGACAAATATATGTCACACAATTGAACAGTGCGACCAAAGAAGATATATGGTCACACGAAGTACTTGTGTATGTGGCTAAATTATATAGTCAAGTTTGTCACACATTATATAAACGTGACTGCTATTCTTTGCTGAATAGTTAGCCACATATGAATTTTAAATGTGTGACAACGAAAAATTCAGTTTGAAGCGTTAGTCACGAAATGCATTTAAGAGTGACAAATATATGTCACAGACTTGAAGAGTGTGACCAAATGTCATGTATGGTCACACTAAACCATACAAACATGATTAAGTGTAACGAAAATTCGACACATATGGTCACGTAAGTTATTATGTGTGTCTAAAGTTTAGTGTGTGTTTGCTTTGCCAAATCCTAATTATGTATAGTCACATTTAATTGAAGCACGATCATGTGACTATAGGCTTTACAATAGTCACACCATATCACAAATGTGTATCTAAATCATGATTATGGCCACGTTATAAGGGTATTATATGTGACCAATACATTCAAAATAGTCACATTGTAGTGTTACTTGACTTTCTAAAGTCAAATTTCAACTTTAATGAAGTAACATGTTACTAAAGTGCCTGCAAGTGCATATACATGATAAATTATGGAAAATGCAAATAACTATTGTAATAGCAGTAGTAACTTAATAATAGCAGCATTAACTTAATAATAGCAGCATTAACTTTTGTACAAACAACAGTTGTAATCTCACAAAAGGTGAATTATATAGTACTTACCAAAAGGTTTTTTATAACATAATGAAAACATAGAAGCTAAACCCCTGCTCCCTCCAAACACCTTATCATTTTGGTTTCTTCAGATGGGCATGACATGCTCTGTGATACTGAGCAACAATTCTTTCAACGAGATCGTTAACTGCCTCTGTACGTTCTTCACATATGATCTTTGTAGATATCAACACACCAAGTAAACTAGCAGTCAAAGGATATTCTTTTTCTGCAAGCATAAAAACATCCATTCCACCTTGTGTTGATATGTGATGTACATTGCAGCTATCATAAAACTTCCATACAGTTGAGAGATCATGACATTTGAAGTTCCAATGGATATTAGCTGGATCAGGTTTATATAACCTATGTAATTCAACCCACAACTCTTGCTCTTTCACATCTTGTTTCTTTTTTGTTTTTAATTTTTCTTGAACCAACTCCCGTAATCTGTCTAAGTCTTCTCTGTCAATGGTTCTTATTAAATCCTCCATCCCTTTGTACACTGCTGATCTTCCACCATACCTGATTATCTTCCAAGCCTTTCCAAATTTATCGTGGTAAATCTCCCAGTCCATGATTAGTTGTCTAGCTTGAATAGGATCAACATATAATAATGTTTCAGGAACAATCACCATCATCTGATCATGAGAATAGCTGTCTTCTTTTCTTTTTGAATCATTCTTCTTCTCAGCAGGCTTGTCTTCAATGATCTTTTGTTTCTTTGATGGTGTTTCTTCTGTACCCATGGGGATAAACTTTTCAACATATCTCTTGATGCGGTAGTATAGACGTTCAATTTCATCATATGTCATTCCCCTGAGTCGAGCAGATTTATGACCACCTTGATGCATTATGTATATCTACATTTCTCTCATGCGCTGAGCTTTTGTGGGATTTCTTTTCCTCTTCTGACTTTGAGCTTGCTTTTTCGGCTGAATTAGCTCATTCGAAGCTACTTCTTCACTTCTTGCATTTGACAAATCAGCAAGTTCTACTTCTTGACTTCTTGCATTTATCAAATCAGCAAGTCTTTTTACTCTGTCATCCTTACTTAAAGTCTTATCTTCGTAAAGTTTTGCAACTCTAGCCTGTAGAACTTCATCAGCATCAATAATAGCTAGCATTAACTCTCCATGAGCTTTTTTTTCCTCCTTTTCTTGAAGACTGAATGCTACTTGCTCATCTGTTTCCACTTCAGCTTTANCACTACCTGCTCTTCTTGTACCGCCTCATTACCCACCCTGTCAGCAACTAAATACTCAGCATCCACATTGATATCACTATCAATCCCAATATCCATATCCACATGCATATCAGCACAAGCACCTTCAGCATTTGTTGTTTCCTCCCCTGAGACTCTGCTTTCATTCCTCCCCTGTTTGGAAGCATCCTCCAAACTAGTAGCCTTAGAAGAACTCACCCTGTGTGCTGTGCCCACCTTTTTCAACCTTCTGAACTGAGCTTTTCTTGACCTCTGTTGACCTTCCAAATATTCAACTCTTAGGTTCAACCTTTTGATCTTTGCACCATGTTTTGTTGTGCGCTTTTGGAGGCCAACAACATCCCCTTCTAACTTGGTACAATAGGCCTTCAAATTCTTTATAAGTTTCATTCTATCCTCACCACTTTTTACATCAGTATCCATCAATTCATGTGTTTCAGAACTACCCTCATCACTTCTGGATGTGTTACTAATGGCCTGCCCTGCTTCTAAGCTAGCAGCAGAAGTGGCATCCCCTTCCAACATTTCATGCTCCTCATCCATGACATCCTCTCCCTGTTTTTGTGGAAGGTTCACCATATATGGAAAAAGTGGTGTAACCTTTCCTGAAAAATCCTTGCCATTATTTTTCAGATTTGAAAATACTTTCTTTTGTAGTAAGGGGGCAGCATAAGTTCCTTTATGTGTTTTAAAGGTAGTCAACTGTTTTTTAATAATAAGTTGCAAAAACCTTGAAAGGTTTTCTTTTAGCAAGGCATATCACTGCTAATGCCATGGTTTTACCAAACTCATTCCAACCTGTAGTTTTAGGACTCAAACAATGTAACAGAGTATGAATCAAGAATTTCCACTGAGATGAGAAGAGACCTTTGTAAAATTTTACTTTATTATTCTTCTTCTCATACCCTATTTTTTCCAAACCTTTGAAAATGGCAGCAGTATCGAGACACTCAATCTCTTCGTTATCTGGTAGGTTAAGAGATTCCCTAATAGATGACTCAGTTATGAGTATATTTTGGCCATCTACCTTAGCCTTAATCTTATTGTCTTTATTAACAGTTATGGCTTTAGCAGTTGCCCAAAACTGCTTAATAAAAGAAATGCATATAGGAGGATTAACAGATAATGCATACCGAATAGGGGTAGCATTCAAGAAATCGATTATCTGTGTGAATCCTTCAGAACCCTTAGGTTTCTTCAAAAAAGCAACTATGTTGTGTTTGTCAACAAATGTGCGTTTTGATTCAACTGCCAACACCATCGTGAATTAGGGTTTTGAGATTTGGGGATTTTGAAATTGATCGATAAAAGATGTTCGTGTTTGTGGTTAGAGAGACGTTATGAGTGCGTGAAACTGGATCGTTGTTTTAATTGGGGATTTAAACCCTTAAGTGTAAATGTCACCAATCCACCCCTGCACTCTCATATCTAGCAGTACAAACCCAGTTGCAGTAACATTTTTTTCAGCAGCAGAAACTTTTGATTAACATATTACAAAATACTAGTATATCCCACGTTCTTCTTAATGAACACAACAATCAAAATATTGTAACAATTATTTAGAAAATAGAGCAACGACAAAGTACGGGAATTAACATTAAACATTTTCTATTATAACTTGAAATGAAAAATTACAAAAGGATTTGTTGGGTTTTAAGTTAACTCTACTTCTGTGTATACTCTACTGTTGGTCAGACAACTCTACTGCTAGTGTAAAGTCTCTACTGCCAGACATGACTACTGCTGAGACTCTACTGCTGGGAGTATACTGTCATGATAACTCTGCTGCTTGGTGATAAAATTATGTACGCGACTTTGTATTTATAGTAAAGATGTTTTGTAATATTCTATTGTGTTAGAATAT
>LBNU01023651.1:25286-44289 GCA_014162995.1 Artemisia annua
TATTATTCTAGTATTCATACACTTCAAGGTTGTAAAACCCTAGCACTATTCAGAGTGCTCGTATTAATTATATTGAAGTGTTTAAGGTGTGAATTACCTGTGTTCGTGTTCTTTTTAAGTTAATCATTATATTCCGCGTAGTGATTAAGATTACAAACAAGTCAGCTTTTATACCTTATTGTCTTAGTTTATCTAAGATAATAATACTAGATCAACTGCTCAACTGGGATCAACAAAAGACTAGGGGGCTAAGTGCACACAATGTAACAAGGAAGCTTCCCTTGCTCCCTTAAATACCACCCCTAGCCTTCATTTAGTCTAGGTTTTTTAGTGAGTCTTAGTTTATTTTCATGTATTAGTGTAAGTTTATTTTATGCAAGCTTATGTTGATGTCTTAAATCTTTTCCTAGCTTATTAGGTCTCTTCATCTTAATCTTTCTTTTATATCTTTCAATCTTATTGAGCTTATTTATGTGTCTCTTTAATCTACAAAAAGCTTTTATAAATTTTTCCACCACCTTTGCATGTGTTTGTATTCGTGGGGTTTTGATAATGGTTTAGTGCTTATTTTTGTGTCGTGAGCCTATATAAGCTTATTTAGTATCTTAATCTAGCTTATTAATTAGTTTTTACACGTTCTCTATTGAGTTTTAAGCTTTGTTCCACGTTAAAAATAGTTTTGAAAAGTTACAAGCCCTAGAAATTCGAGTATGGTTTTCTATATTTAGGGATTTGCGAGTTTGAAAAATTTTGCGAGTAGGACTTTTAGGGTTTTGCAAGTAAGCTAGAGTTTTTGCGAGTAAGCTAGAGTTTCTGCGAGTATGGTTCTTAAAGTTTGCGAGTATGGGTTTGTTAAGCTAGCGAGTATGAACCTTTTATTCTTGCGAGTATGACATTAATCATAGCGAGTATCACTTTGGTTTTGGTATTGCGAGTAAGCAAGTAAGTCGTTGCGAGTATCATTCTTGGCAACTCATTTTTGCGAGTATAAAAAAAAATTAAATTTTAAGTTTTAAACAAGTTTTCGTAGTATAAATAAAAACCAAATCACATCTTTTAAACCAATTCATCTCACATAACTCACGACTCGAGTGACAAGATCAATTTCAACCCTCGTTGGGACAACGATCCGTGGTTCAAGTTTACCCTAACTAGAATTTGCTCATCAACGCCGTCAGCCAACCAAGACAAAGGAGTGGATTCTGACTTTACGTGACGCCCTAAGAAGAAATTGAGATGTTTACACCTGACGGTGTTAGGTGTTAATATTCCTAGGCCGTCAGGTGTAAAGCTAACAAGTGACGGCCCAAAGCAAGTTTACAAGTGACGGCGTCAGAAGTAGATCTAGGCCATCCGAGAACCCTAATGACGGCGAGCTGACGGCGTCAGAGCGTATAAGCTGACGCCGTCAGAGTGTATTCTCTATATATACTTTTCTATTTTTCATTCATTAGTGTGCAACTTTTTGGGAACAAACCCTAGACGATTTTGACACCTTTTTCAAGGGTTTTTCACCCTTGATTCCTCCATGTTCAATTGAACATAAGTCTCCATTCAAATTAATCAATATGTCTATGTGTTGGTTAATTATATCTTATGCTTGTCTTTCAATTAACATGCTAGGCTAGATTTATTTTGTGTTTTCTTAGATCTAATGAAACCTAACTATTGATTATTAGTTGTTGGTGTGTTATTACTTGTATTGGATGATTGTTTATCGATTTTAGGCTATTAGAGTAGTTTTTACTTGCTTTCATAAAATATAAAAATACAAAAATAATCATCCCTCATCCTTAGACCTATTAGAGTAGTTTTTCATACCTAACGAACACTATTCCCTGTGAGAGAACGATTAATCCCCCGTACTTACCACTACACTATACTACATCGGTCAGGTACACTGCCTGGTGGGATTGCAAGCTTCTCAATATCCCTTGAGAGGTAAAACCTGTTGCGTGGTCGCAATCCCGCTTAATCACTTGGCGTTGTTGGAACGCCAAGATATCATTCCTTAGCTTGGTAGTCCTTCCCGGTAGGAAAAATTGAGCTAAGAAGCGAGTTGTGAGATCATCCTAAGAGGTGATGGATCCTGCGGGTAGACGCTCTAGCCACTGACTAGCATGGTCTCGCAGAGAGAATTTGAAGAGACGTAGTCGGGTAGTCTCTCGAGTTTCAACATTAAGGTCTATGGAATCTACGATTTTGAGGAAATCCTTGAGATGTTGATTTGGATCTTCGGAACGAAGTCCATGGAATGCACATCCGCTTTGCACCAACCGGATGGTGTCGGATCGCAAGGGAGACACATTGGCTCCTTGGGTGAGCTCAATGGTGTTTCGATAGCCATGTTGGNCAACATTAAGGTCTATGGAATCTACGATTTTGAGGAAATCCTTGAGATGTTGATTTGGATCTTCGGAACGAAGTCCATGGAATGCACATCCGCTTTGCACCAACCGGATGGTGTCGGATCGCAAGGGAGACACATTGGCTCCTTGGGTGAGCTCAATGGTGTTTCGATAGCCATGTTGGCTAGGTTGGGAATACTCTCCTAAGGTACGGGCTCTAGGAGGTTGGTTTGGTTGTGGTGGTGGGTTGTTTGGTTGAGGTGGGTTGTTGGGATCAAGGATATTACCACCTTTCATGATGTCGGATGGTAATGGTTACGAACAAAAACACGAAGAAAATAAGATAGACTAAAGAAAAACCTAGAAAAATAAAATAAAAGTCTCACTAGAAAGGAATCTAGTGAGTAGACCTAATAAAATAAAAATCTCAACCTAAACAATAACTATTCCCCGGCAGCGGCGCCAAAAACTTGATGCGTGGTTTTGCGACCTTACAATAGGTTTTACCTCTCGAGGGATCTCAAGAGGCTTACAACCCCACCAGGCAGTGTACCTGACCGATGTAGTATAGTGTAGTGGTAAGTACAGGGGATTGATCGTTCTCCACAGGGAATAGTGTTCGTTAGGTATGAAAAACTACTTTAATTGGTCTAAGGGTGAGGGAAGATTATTTTTGTATTTTTTTATATTTTATGAAAGCAGGCAAAATCTCAGGGTTTGAAGGAGTGGGCGGAATTAGTTGCTAGCCAACTAACCCAAAAACTACTATTGCAAATAAAATAAAATAACAAGAAAATAAAAGTTTGTGAAACTTATATGGAGACAAGTGTGTTTACTTAGATTTCCTTACTCCCTAACTATCGTTTACCGGTTGGTAGTGTGTATTAATTGCGTGGATGACGGGTGTATTCCTTAATACCATTCGTGGGGTGGCGTACGTACTTCCCCAACTCTATAAGCTCCTACTTCACTCCTATGTCGAGCCGGCTAAGAAGCTCCTAACATGGGATCATTAGAATTCGCTCATGCATTAAATACAACCATAATAACCTAGTACGCATTGGTTCATGTTTCTTAAGACGTTCAAGCAAGTTACCGTATAGGAGGTTAGCCAGTTTTCTTAAGCCTAACATCGATAAACAATCATCCAATACAATTAATAACACACCAACAACCAATAATCAATAGTTAGGTTTCATTAGATCTAAGCAAACACAAGATAAATCTAGCCTAGCATGTTAATTGAAAGACAAGCATAAGATATAATTAACCAACACATAGACATATTGATTAATTTGAAGGGAGACTTATCTTTAATTGAACATGGAAGAATCAAGGGTGAAAAACCCTTGAAAAGGCTGACAAAATCTCTAGGGTTTGTTCCCAAAAAGTTGCACACCAATGAATGAAAAATAGAAAAGTATATATAGAAAATACACTCTGACGGTGTCAGGTTATAGGCTCTGACGCCGTCAGCTCGCCGCCATTAGGGTTCTCGGATCACTTAGATCCATCTCTGATGCCGTCACTTATTAAATATCTCTGGGCCGTCTCTCTTTAACGTAACACCTGACGGCCTACATCTCCTAACACCTGACGCCATCAGGTGTTATTTTCACATTTTCTTCCTAGGGCGTCACTTATAGTCAGAATCCACTCCTTTGTCTTGGTTGGCTGACGGCGTCACCTTGTGACTCTAACGCCGTCAGGAAGGATTTCCAGCATTCTTTTGAGACTTTGTCGTTTTCTTCACTTTATGCTCCAAAAACGTCCAAAATGATGTGTTTTCCAGAATTCTTCTCAAAAGTACCTAAAATGACAAAAGAAACATTTAAGGCAATATTTGATCATATTAACACGAATTAGGGCTTAAATGACCCCCTAAAACGGGTACACTTTTCACCTCATCAATAATTGTGCATGCATCACAATTATCACACACACACAACATTTTCCCAGATGGGTGTAACAACGGAGCCTAGGGAACTTGTATTCACTAACATTTAAACCTATGACTCTCACTCAACACCTAGTGTTGACTTTTAAGCATGTATACTAGGCATATCATTATTACGGAGATATGGCAGAAGGAGGCACTGAACTTGAAGGACTTTCAAACCAGTTATCATTTAAACACAACATACCACTTAGACTTTAGGACCTCATCAATAGTAAAAGTACATCTTTTACTATAAAAACTCTGATAATTAAATGAATGATAACTAAATTTCTATAAGCGTCTCTTTTCGAGTTGTTTTCTATTACTGTAACTGTGATTCCATGAAGTAATACCCCAACCCTAAATCCGCTGCGAACCATGAAAATGGGGGTGTTACAGGTATGCTTTAGTCGAGTCTCTCATACACCAGGTTTAAAACCGAAAGACCGTTTCATAACTTCATGGAATCTAGGGAGCGTAACTCGCAAGTTCCTAACGAAAATGTGGCAAACTTGAGAGTTCTATTTCTCAAAAGGAAGATTATGGGAATAGAAGTTATTCTGAGTCGAATCCACAGAGAAAGGTGTTTCATTGTACCCATCGCTACTTGTTTCACTAGGGATTGGGAGTTCAAAAATCTTTTCGATTTTCTTGGGTAAAACTTCCTCCTTAATCTTTTCCTTAATCTTTGATATGAACCCTTCAGCTAAGTCCATGAAGGTGTTTCGGGTGTTCTCCATTCGGACCTCTAACTGCCGGATTTGTTTTTCTTGGTTGTTCACAAAAGTCAACATTATTCCTTCGAATTCCCATTGTCGTGAAAATTCAGGAAACATATGTTTACTAACTGTATTCACATATTCATAGGGATTCATTTTAGAATTAGCCATAGGCATCTCGGCCTTCATCAATTCCTCAATCTGCCTTTCGATGTTCTCAAATAACTGTTCTTGAGTTGCATTTATGTAATCTAAACTCCCTTCCTCCAAGAACATTGGATCCTCCCATTCTTCCTCCTCGTATTGTGCTAAGTCCTCAATAACATCCCAACACTTATCAACATGAGCTTGCTCAGTCTACCATTGGCAGCGTGATCTATGGCTTTTCTAGTTTGATGATTGTCATCATCATAAAAGATTTGGATTTGGAGCCAAAGATCGATGCCATGATGGGGGACTTTGTGCAGCAAGTCCTTGAAATGAGTACATGCTTCGTAAAGAGTTTCACCTTGATGTTGTTGGAACATCAAGATGTCATTCCTTAGCTTGGTAGTTCTCCTCGGTGGGAAAAATTGTGCGAGGAAACAAGTGAGATCATCCCAAGAGGTGATGAATCCCGCGGGTAAACGCTCAAGCCATTAACTAGCTTGATCACTTAGAGAGAATTGGAATAGAGGCAATCGTGTCATCTCTTGAGTGGTAACATCAAGGTCTATTGAATCAACAATTTTAAGGAAATCATTGAGATGTTGGTTTGGATCTTCGGAATGAAGTCCATGGAATGCACATCCGCTTTGCACCAATCGGATGGTGTCGGATCACAAAGGAGAGACATTGGCTCCTTGGTTGAGCTCAATGGTGTTTCGATAGCCTTGGTGGCTAGGTCGGGAGTTTTCTCCTAATGTACGTGCTCTAGGTGGTTCGAGTGGGTTTTGGTGGTTTTGTTGTGGTGGGATGATGGGGTCTAAGTTATTACCACCCTTCATGATGGCGGATGATATGGATTACGAACAAAAGAACAAAGAAAAAGATAGACTAAAGAAATCTAATAAAAATAAAATAAAAAATCTCACTTGATAGGAATCTCGTGAGTAGACCCAAATAAAATAAAAATCAAACCTAAGCAATAACTATTCCTGGGTAGCGGCGCCAAAAACTTGATGCGAGGATTGCGGCGTCACAAAAGGTTTTACTTCTCATGGGATCTTGAGAAGCTTGCAATCCTCTAGGCAGTTTACCTAATTGTTGTAGTGTAGTATAGATATGTTCGGGGGATTGATCGTTCTCTAGGGGAATAGTGTCGTTAGGATTTGAAGTGTACGTCAACTAGGTCTAAGGGTCAGGGATGATTCTTTTTGGTATTTTATATTTTATAAAAGCAATTAAAAATTTCGGTTTTGGAAGAGTGGGCGGAATTAGTTGCTAGTCAACTAACCCAAAACTAACAATTAAACTAATAAAAATAAAATAACAAGAAAAGTAAAGTGGTGGACTTCTTATAGTGAGACAAACGTGTTTACTTAGATATAATTACTCCCTAGTTATCTCTTGTTGATTTGTTGAATGTCACAATTGTTTAGTTGAAGCGTTGTATTCCTTAATACCAGTCGTGGGGGCGTGCACGTCCTTCCCCAACTTTATGAATATCTATTTCTTCTTATGATGACACGTTTAGTATCCTATCATAGAATCATTAACATCTACTCATGCATTAAATACAACAAATAAAACTGTAGTGCACATCTGATTACGTTTCTTAAGACGTTCAAGCTTGTTACACAAAGGAGGTTAGCCAGTTTTCTTAAGCCTAATGCGAATCAATCAACTAAACAATAAACAACTTATCAACAATCAATAACTAGGTTTCATTAGATCTAAACAAACACTAAACTACTTAAGCTAGAATGTTAATGTAAAGAAAAGATAAACAATTAATCAAACAACATATAGACATATTGAATGATTAATGGAAAACTTATCTTCAATTGAACATGGAAGAAAAAAGGGTATGAAAACCCTTAAAAGTGACTGATATTCGTATTAGGGTTTGTGTCTCCAAAGTTGCACACTAATGAATGAAAAATCCAAAACTATATATAGAGTTACAAAGCTGACGGCGTCAGGTTATAAGTCCTGACGCCGTTAGAACGCCGCTTCTAGGGTTTCGTCTTGTGCAAGCTAGCCTTCTTACGTCATCACGTACAAAATCGTCTGGTAGTCTCGCTTTAGCTTATAACGTGACGGCCTACATCCAATAACACCTGACGCCGTCAGGTGCATTTCCTGACATTTTTCTTAACTTCGTTTTTTTTCTTCACTTTTGAGTCCAAAAATGTCCAAAATGCGCCATTTTCCAAAAATCACGTCCGAAGTACCTGAAATGAGAAAAGAAACGATTTGAGGCAATATTCAACCATATGTTAATGATTTAAGGCTAAAATGACCCCTTAAAAGCGTAACAAATAAACCCTTATCAGTCTTAAAATTGTGTGTAAGTAGTAGTTTCACCACCAACTCTAATGATCTTCCATGTTGATCCAAACTTGTCAGTGTAGATCTCCCAATCTAGTATAGGATGTTTAGCTTGTATGGGATCCACATACAAGGTTTCAGGAATTACTACCATCATTTGAGTAGGTTGTTCTTTAGATAATTCTTCTTCATTCTTTTGTTCAGCTGTGGATAATCCTTCTGCAACCTTTTGCTTCTTTGATATTTCTGACTCTAAAGTGATACCTGCTCTTTTGGTGACTTTGCTTGCTTCTTTTGCACCAATAGAAATGAAATCTTGATTCTTCCTATAAGCAATGTAGTAGAGTCTCTCTATCTCATCCTGTGGCTTCCCTTTCAACTGAGCTGCTTTCCATGAGTCTTGATGAATCAAATACTTCTTCATTCCACTGATGATTTGAGCCTTTGTAGGATTCCTTTTTCTCTTCTGACTTTGACTTTTTCTGATTGACTTCATTAACTCATTGAATGCTACTTCTTCACTCCTAAAGTTGATTAGATCAACAAGCTGTTGTGCTCTTTCATCCACTGTCAAACTTTCATCTGTGTAGAGCTCTTCAACCCTTTCTTGTAGAACTTCATCAGCATCAATCATTCTTTGAATTTCCTCTGCATGTCCTTTGGATTTTTTTTCTTCTTCAAACTTTTGAGCTAACTGTGCATCAACTTCCATTTGCACTTGTGCAGAGTCTTTAGCCAATCTTTTTTCTTCCATAAACCTGACAATCTTATCTTCCTTAGTTTTTCTTGCTACTTCAGCATCAAAATCCAATTGAGCTTGCACTCTTGGCTTTACTTGTGTTGGTTGCTCAGAATCATCATCAGTCATAGGTGCGTTACCCTTTTATTTTCTCTTTCTTTCAAAATCTTGCTCAGCAGTACCTTCCTCAATGCTAGTAGTACCTTCTTCCACATCAGTACTAACTCCAATCCTTCTTGAAGTAGCAGTATCAGGAGAAACTTGATCAATGTTCACCAACTCAGTGTCTTCTTGAAGATTCACTGTGCCTTCTTCAACATCCATAGGCTCAGTAACCTGGTCATCACCTTCTTCAAAATCATCACCACCAGTACCTGTGTCTTCAAAATCCAATTGCCTCCCCTGAAGCTTTGCATTATTCCTCCCCAGTTTGGAGGAATTTCCACCAATATTGTCATCATCAGAATCACCTGAGCTTGAAGTAGTAGAATCAACTATGTTGGCCTTTCTCTTTGACTTCAACTTTTTGACTTTCTCCTGAAGACTCTTGACTTTAGTTACCAACTTAGCATAAATCTTCCCATATAAGGCCTTGGTGTTCTTCAGATCATGCTCCATAGTAGAAACCTTGTTGGACAAGGTGGTACATATTTCCATCAATTCAGTGAGTCTATCACTACCCTCAGCACTTCCAGTTGTGTTACCTGTTGGGAGAGGTGCTTCATGGGGCATAAACTCAGTTTCCTCCCTAGTTGGACTAGGTAGTACTCACCTATAGTTTCCAGTTGGCTTGGGATTCCACCACCTGCATCCAATCCAATAGGATCAAACACATTAGGTGTTGCCTTGGTAGGGGTCTTAAGGATGTTAACACGGTCATGTCCTGCATCTAAGCTATGAGTAGTAGTGTTAGCCCCATCCATACTATCAACATGGATATCAAGGGTATGCGGAGGTGTAGAATACTAAATAAGCTCACAAACACGTATAGATCTTGTGGTTTGGTTCGTTTACACGTAAGAAAGAAAAGAAGAATTTAGAGAGAGAAAGTTAGAGAGAGAAAGAAGGTGAAGCCTTGAGAGAAAACAAAAAAAAGAAAATAGATTATGAGAAGGCTTACCCTCTCCAAGGATGGAGAGGGTATTTATATGTACACGAGTTTTTTCCACTTGGGCTGTGGATCAGGCATACAGTGGGTAAAGACCCGTCCTTCTTCCACGATTACTAACTACTTCTAATCTACGTATTACTAACTATTATAAATACTACGAGCTAACCAATGCTTAATCGTATCTGGGGTGACCGAATGTTTCTTATGCAAAATCGTATTCCTAAAATCTCCCCCTAAAGGAGGTCACCCCGAAATTAAATCTTGAATTCTTGCATTGAGATCTTTGTAGATTCTTTTGTAGCTCAGAGTTGTTGATTCTTCATTGATAAACGACTCAAGATGACTTCCTTGATGTATAGGATGATCTTTGACTTTGCTCTTTTGCTCATCATTCAAATAATTAGCTTCAAGTCATCTTTGAGTGGAAGTGTCTCTTTGTAATGTTGTGATTGTCTTTGTGTTGTCATGCTTACACTTTGCTGGATCATGATCTTCTGCATCAGAGTTGTGGAAGCATAGTTGAAGCCCATTACTTGATCATGATATCTTTACATTTGATGTTGAAGTGTAAGCATGAGATGATGAATCTGCATCTTTTTCCGCAATCGAACATTCAATCGTCAACTTTCTTTGGTCTTTGGTGGGATTAGCCTGGCTTTCCAACATGCTCATAACATCATTAGTTGAGTGAATCTCCATGGGTGGCTGAACAGTTCTGAGGCCTATCTAAGACTGTTGTATGAGCATTGGGAACTTGCAGTGAATGGTTGGTGAACTTGATTAAATCTTGTATGTTGAAGCCTTGCATAAAAAACTTTTGGTTAGTAATAACATACCAGGCACTTACAAAGGTTTGGACTTCGGAGGATCGTCAACAGCATAGTGTGAAGACTTTCTCTAATCCTTTACAAGGCGTTCCTAATCGGATGCCGCCGGAAAGGGCTTTCACTGACATACCGTCTAGTACACCAACGATTAGGGCTGAGTCGCTGGAGGTCACCCCACGACTGTAGACCTTTTTGGAAACAACACCCATAAACACTAAGCGTAAATCCACCAAGGAAGATTACCGAAAGTGACCTTGCTATCAGGGTTGGTTGATGTTGGACCCTTGGCAGGAGCTTTCCACTCAATCATTTGGGAATACATGTGTATTACTCCCTCATAAGTGTTCTTGGCAGATTTTGCTCAAGTCTGCCTAGGGACTCAAAATATTACAACTGGCTGGTCCTTTATTGATGAACAACGGTGTAGAAGTACCAAGTTGGTTCCTATGAGATCTTTTGAATGCATCTCCTTGGCTCTAAAACTCGATAAGTTGCAATTTGGTTATCCTATGCGGAGCACTTAGGGCAGGGGTTCTCTGTTTCAATATCAACTTAGCTCTAAAGGAGACAAGCGATAGATTACACATGGTTCCCTGTGAGAAGAAACAAGTCTTTTAGAGAACTTGAAGGTGGCTGGAAGGTTTAGTGCAGTGCGTCACTGGGTCCATGACGTCTTTTCTTCAATACCGATGTTACCTTAGTAACAATCAGTAGCATCTGAGTTGAACCCGGTTTCTGCCCTAAGGTTGAATAATTGGAGGGCTATTTCTTTTCACCCTTTCTCATTTCATTTCTTTTTAATTCTTCAACCCCTTCAGTGCTTACCGAGACTTCATTACTAGAACCTTGTTGGGTTTGTTCCAGTCCTAGCTCAATCTCAGTCGGCACTCTTCCCTTTCTCACTTTTCTCCTTTTTTTCAATCATTCCTAAGGACTTCTAATCTATCTATTAGATTGTCCCTGGGAAGATCCCTCCGGTTCTGGTGGATCATGGGAGCATATACCTAACCTTACCATCCTTATAACTCCTTGCATTAAATTAAAGTGGTTGGTCTTTTGGTATCTTTCCACAATCGCCATATAACCAAATCATTGAAAATTCTCTCAAAGTGTTTATGATTAAGAAACACATTTTGTTAACACTTTGAGAGTTTTATCATTTTTCAAATGCTCCCCTTTAACATGTGCTCATAGGAGGTAGAAAGAAATTTGCACATGTCGGGTTGAGTTGCACTTTTGAATTGATCTGCTCTTAATAGACGTATACCCTGTAGGCGTTGGAATTGGCACTGTAGAAGCAGGAGTGATCGATGTGTCTTGTTGAACAGGGACATCGACCATAGAGATTGCTTCTTCATGTTCTTCACCTGATTTGTCTGCCTCTAATTCTGAGGGTTTATCAACTAAGAACTGGTCACCATATGCTTCAAAGTTCTTGTAAGATGCCAGGGTACCTGTAGAGCTATCTGGTTCCACAGAAATCTTTTGGTCATCAGATTTCATCTTGAGAGTATCTTGTACCTCAGGATATACATTAGAAACAAAATCAGAGTGAAAGGTCTCTAATGGTATTTCAGTAGCTCCTTCCAACTCCTGATGAGGCTTATCACTGGACCCTTCTTCTGTATGAACTGTTAGGCTTTCCAGATTTAGGGATTGATGAGCTTCGGAGTCGCTTTCACTTGATTCTCCCATCTGTTCAAGAATTTGAGATTTAGAGAAGGTCTTTTCAGCAGTGATTTTGGTTGCAGATGGTTCGGGAGACCGTCTCTTGAGAATGTATTGTGAAGCTGCCGATTTGGATGCTGGGGATGAGACCTTTAGCAGTGTGTGAGCTGCCTGTTCCTCAACGATGATATCTTTGCCTTTTCCCTCAACATGTGGAACCTGTGGCAGTTTCCCAGTTTCAGGTTCTTTGATGCTCACACCCCCGACTGGATGGCTTGGAGGCTTTCCTGCTTCAGCCAGACTTTCTTCAACTGCCCGTTGTACCATCATTTCTTCCACATTAAGAGTGTCTTCAGGTTCTGGACTGACATCTCTCAGAGTTTCCTTTGTTCTGGTTTTCTTAGACCCCTTTTCTTTGCTCTTGCTGACTTGTTTGGAAGACTCAGATTGGCTTTTGCGCTTTTTCGATCTTGATTTGTCAGACTTGGTGAGTGTTGTTTCTTCACTGGCAGATGCAATTTGACTTGCTTGCAGCAGTTCCAGATATTTGTTGTAGTAAGGAGCTTCCAGGATTTGTTTTGTGAGCAATGGTCCGGGAATGGCCATGCCGAAGATTATGTTGGAGGTGCCCCTGGCGGTGTATTTCAGAAAGCCTACTGAATTTTCATCTTCAGACTGACGGAGTGGTGAACCAGTTCTGGGTGGAAAGGAAGTGTGTGTTGTAGGGAAGAAATGATGAGCTTGGTAAATCTGATGCTGGGAATGAGAAGTCTAGAAGATTTCTTTTTGCTGTCTCTGTTAGCAGCCAGTTTTGCCTTGTCTTCCAGAAAAGAATGAATGGAGTGAGTGAATTCTTCCCATATTCTTTCGACAAAGTCAATGTTTTTCTGGTTTACAATTCCCCAAAGTATCTGAAGGGCTGGAGCTCTGAGTCTTTCATAACCCGAAGTTTTACCCGTAAGGCATAGGTTAATGAGTGTGATGATGGCCCTCCAGGGTTGATATAGATCATATGTGGAGATAGAGGACAGGGTGACAACCTTTGAGGGGTAACCTAATTCATCAATGAATTTGATAAGCGTATCAGGGTTAGGCGGTGGTGTGTAAACGATGTTATCTCCAGTGGGCAAGATCTGGAGTGCACTCCCCAGGGTCTCTTTGGTTATGGTTACCCACTGTTCATCTAACTGACAGCTGTAAGCCCCTGTTGCACCATCATAACAAATGGTGTTCCAGAATTGTTGCACGTAGATGGAGGGAATGGTTGAAGATGCGGTGAATGCCGAGAAAAATGTCGTTTGTTTCAGAATATCCATGGCAAGTTTGAGGATAGGATTATCATGTGGCTTGACAGCTTTGAGATAGCAGTTGCTTTTCCCAATCGAAACCCAATCTTGGTGAGGCAAGTCATCTGTACGAGAAGGTACAGTAGATTGAGTGGCTGAGGATCCTAGAGTGTGAGAGTCACTCATTATGTTCTGCACACACCAAAATTCATACAATAAGAACCAAGAAGGATGTGATAGTTAGAACATGCATAAATAGACACATAGTCAAGGCAAACACCCAACGAGAAGAGTATAAAGCAAATGCACACACCAAGACCCACAATATAACCACTATGCTAATAAACCGCTGGGAAACCAACCGCTAGTATAACAAACCGCTAGAAAGACTAACCGCTAGATAGGCTAACCGCTAGAAAGACTAACCGCTAGGGAGGCTAACCGCTAGATAAACTAACCGCTAGACTAACTAACCGCTAGGCAAACTAACCGCTAGACAAACTAACCGCTGGTAAATCTAACCGCTGTTAAACTAACCGCTGGTAAACTAACCGCTGGTAACCTAACCGCTGATAATATAACCGCTGATAATCTAACCGCTGGAAATCTAACCGCTAGTAACCTAACCGCTGGTAAACTAACCGCTATAAAGAACATATTATAAGCAAACCGCTACCAAGAACAAAAAGTAACCGCTACCAAGAACATATTATGCGAAAACCGCTACCAAGAACAAAAAGTAACCGCTACCAAGAACTTATTATACGCAAAGCCCATAGGCACCTCAACTAGATACACTGTAATCATAGACTGCAATTTAACCTAGAAACGCACGTCTAAACCACTATGGCGAGCAACAATAACCTGAGTAAATCATCTACCAACTAACGAAAAAACTATATCTTAATACTGCTCAGACACTGAATCAAATAGAGAAGGGATTAAACATAGGCGCAGGAAATGGGAACAAAAACCATCTAAGGAACAACTAAAACTTACTTAGAAAGGATAGCAAGCAATGAGAAATGTAGCAGATCAGGATGAATGTGCAGCGGTTTTGAGAGATGATGGAGGTTTATGAAAGTATAGAGAGAGAGTGGTTTTTGAAATTTATGTAAATTTTGATCTAACCGCTGCTTTTTATATGGTACCATGGGTAGTTTCAAAAATTGTCAAACCAAGTCCCTCAACTTATACAAACCGCTGCACAAGTATATAATATGGCAAACCAAGTCCCTCAACTTATACAAACCGCTGCACAAGTATATAATATGGCAAAACAAGTCCTTCAGTTAAGCACACAACTAATTAAATATACTATGCACATACACAAGGAAGGATCATGACAAACAAGACACTTATGAGCAAACACGAGAATTAAACAAAGCAAGATTCAAATCATCCTCTCCCCCTCAATCAATGACCTGATTAAAGAAATCAGAGTGCACAGATTGAAGAAAGAAAAACACAAGTGTACAGGAGGAATGAACAGAGCTGGTAATTCTTGTAATAGCAGTGAAAGTCCGAGTCCTGAGTAGAGATTCTCAGAAGTCATGGAAAGAAGTGCATCAAGGATGAGATGTAAAATCTCTCAACATTGGAGATTTGTGTATCTTTAGCCTCCATGTTTAGTGCCTTCTCGTGTGGAAAAAGTAAGAAGTTCTTCCACTTGAGTATGGACAACCTGCATTATCACAAACTAGATTGCATGTATATGGGTTAGTGACAGCAATATCCAAACCCTTCGGGGTTTTCCGGTTGACCATGGGATTGCCATTAGTAATCTCCTTACTGGTTGGTATCCATTTAAGTCCAATGAGCTTAAAAGTTCTACCGGTTGGAATCCACTTTAGGCAAGAACTAGAATTATTAAGCTTCTTATGCACAGAAAATGACTTTCTATAAATCCTAGGCTTAATCAGTTGAAACTTAGCAGAGTTCTTCACTAAAGCAGGAGGCATCAAAAGAGGTTGTGAGCCTAAGATTCCATCCTTATGCAGTTGTGCTCTTTTTCTAGCCCTTTCAAGATCACCGTACTTATACAGCTCATAAGAGTTTAGAATTTTTATGCTCGGTTTCGACACTGTTTTTGAACTGATCCTAAGGGAGCTGGGTGCAGGTGAAGGGGAATCACCTTGATGAAATGTGACAGAGCTAGAAGCAATATTATTAGGCAGATTATGTGTATTGACTGATTTAGTTAACACTTGTTCCACATCAACTTGGGAGGCAAACCTGGTTTTTGAAAATTTTGCTCGTTCAGACCTAAATGCACTTGGTTGTCTGACAACTGATTGATTTCTTTTTCTTTGAGAAATTGGTTTCCCCAAGATTGATGGTTTTGCAAATTTAGTGTTCTCACTATTCACCGATGCTTTTCGAGGCTCATGATTAATCGTTGTGACAGTGAAGCCTACTTCCTGAAGTTGTGCTTTGAATTTATCATATTTGTTAGTCCAAGAGGTTGTTTGTACTGCAGCCTTAGTACTCTTATCTTTGATAGACTCATTCAGGTTTTTACATTTTATATTCAAAGACTCATTGTCCAACAGTAATTTTGCCATTTTAGTCTCAAAATTTCTAGTTGCAATCTCACTACTGACAAGTTTAGCTTTAATATCATTACACATATCACTCAACTCAGTAATACGGTTTTTCAGGTGTCTGATTGTCAAGTTCTTGGTTTCTAGCCGAGCTTTCAAATCATTAATCATAAAGTATTCACGGAAATCAGGAAGTTCCGGAATTTTACATGGTTGATTAGTTTGAAAACTTTCTTCCTTTTGTTGCATTGCGATTTCAAGTGAAATACAATGTTTTTCAAGTTGCAAAAATCTTTTTGACAGTTCGTTAAAAGTTTCTTTATCAACCATATCATTTGATTTAAAAGCATCAGCCGTCAACACAAAACTTAACAATTTATCACGTTCAGCATCCTGATCACTTTCTCCCCCTTTATGACACATATTTGTTGAATTATGCATGGTATTGCTATCAGTCTTTTCCAACAAATTTGTGTCATAAGTGAGTTTGATTTGATCAGTATGCTCCCGTTCAATAGAGAGCACATTATTTTGAACAGTTAAGGGTACCTCAGCACATGACATTTATTCATTAACCGGTCTAAAATCAACATTCATGCCATGGGTGACTAGAGTCACTGAACTGGTGGTAGTGTCAAGGTTAACAGTCTCTGATCCCTTACACATCGTTACACCTAACCCAACATTCAATGCTTTACCCGAATCATCAATACCATCACATGATTGTACCAGGGATCCCTTCACTTTCTCGTCATCCAAGTGTCTGTGTTGTGTTCTTTCCTCAATGAACGTTTTAACATTACCCATGTGTTGTATGAGTGTATCTCTGAACGTGTCAACCTCAATACCGTGTGTTTAGCAAAACAGCTTCTAGTCATCTCACTATAATAGTCATACTCCAGAGTGAGTTTTGACTCAAAGAACGTTTGGAGTTGTTTGTTGAGTACACTAAGAGCGGCCATGGATCCAGTTTTGGAAGATATTCCTTGGTCAAGCTGTTGTTGCAATTGATCTAAGTTAAGAATCATTGTGTCTGTGAAGATCTGAACATCTTGACCAAAGAGTGTAGCAAATGCACGTTTGTATCCCATTATGAATTCAGTTCCCTTTAGAAGCACCGAGAGGTGTGAGTGAAGTTGTAGAAAGCATACTATGGAGCAGTCCTTGGCATTACTGAATGACACGGGTGGCTGACTGAACTCTGTCTCTTGAGAGTTTGAGCTTGCTGAATCCTTGTCACATAGTTCAGGAGCATTTGTCATTTGTGTTGTGTTGGGTTTCTTGTGTTCATCGACCATATCATACAGTTTGAGGATCTCAGGAATGGTACTCTCTGACGTGCTTGTCATATTTAGATTACTCATTGATATGATAAATAGTTGTGACAACAATTGAGGGTATAGGGGTGTAAAAAATAGTGCTTAACCAAGAAGATAACCATTACTCAGATGATCTAACCGCTACCTAGGAACAAACCGCTGAACAGATAACCACTGCCTAGGAAACCGCTAAAAGTAGTAACCGCTAGCCAAGATAACCGCTGTCGAAAGTAACCGCTGAAAAGTAACCGCTATAACAGTACAAAGTATAGCGTTATGTTCGCTGATCAATTGTACTAACCGCTAACACTTAACCGCTGAAACCCAAACTAACCGCTGACAAGAACACTTTACCGAGGAGAAAACCGCTGCCAAGAAACTAGTCCAAAATCATTCGTACACTTCAACAACATGAGATCTAGCCAAACCAACTGATAAACTAGATAAATCTAACCCCTCTAATCCAAGAAGTGCAAGAAAGAACACAAGAATCACCACAAACAGGATCAAATAAAAGTAAAACCTTCCTAAACTAGTAGAAACTAAAACAAACCATACACCACAAGTTCTACAATCCCTAGGATGTAACCTTGGCTCTTGATACCAATTGTAGGATACTAAATAAGCTCACAAACACGTATAGATCTTGTGGTTAGGTTCGTTTACATGTAAGAAAGAATGAGAGAAATGTAGAGAGAGAAAGTTAGAGAGAGAAAGAAGTTGAAGCCTAGAGAGAAAACCAAAAAAAAAAAAGAAAATAGATTATGAGAAGGTGTAACACCTGGTATTTTCCTAAAACCTAATCCTAGCCAAACTTCTATTTTTAGAGCCTGAAACGTTTTAAAACTTTAAAGCATGTTAAATTGGATTTGAGAAGCGTGAGATATATTAGGAACGAGAATTTATTCCTTAATTTACTCAGCACAACCTAGGATACTCAAATTTGTTTCATTTGCCAAATTATTTGATTTATTTTGAGTTTGAGAAAAACTCTGAAGTTTATGCTTGATTTTATTGGAAAAAATATTTCGTGAACGATGGCGCAAGTTTCGTAATTTTTCGAGTCCGTTTGCTATGTCATTCGAGTCCCGAACCATTTTTATAAAAAGTTTAGCCTATTGGCAAGAGTGGTCCCTCGAGTTTATTTATACAAAACACCCTACACTTTAATAAATCCCAAAACCTCCCTAAACTTCTAAGTATAAATACCCCAACATTTTACTTCACTCATTTTTTTTATAAACAAAAACACACACACACCCCAACTCTCTCTCTCTTCTCTCTCTCTCTTACACCGCCGGCCCTTCATCCCCAAACCCAGAATCCGGCAAGAATTCCGGTCACCGGAAAATATTCCGGCCACCTCTTACTACACCACCTATCCCATCTTATAGATCGGGACATCCCCGACTCATCCCCGCAACCCGTTTTGCTTCAATCTAACCCACGCGCCCTAGATCTTGAAAAGTAGATTTCGACTTTCGTTATTTCCGGCCAAAACACGTTTTCCGGCGAACTCTTGGTAACCGAACCCCCCTCCACCCATATTTCACATGTTTTCGTTTATAAAAACCCAAAATAACAAAACCCTAATTTCGAATTTTATATAAATCCGATTGGTTTATGTTTTTGTTAATTAAAATGAGTTTTAAAAAGGTTTTAATAATAAACTCGTGTGGGAATTTCATTTTTGGTCCGATTCGTGGGTCGACTCGGTTGACTCACCGAGTCAACTCGGTTGACTCGGTGAGGTTTTGTATTTGGTTGTGTTTGGTTCGAGTTGGGTAGCAAAGGGAGTAATATTTTGGTTGTTGGATTATGTTTTTGGACCCGTTTGGTTCGTTCCGTGTGTCGGCAGCCCCTAGCCACCACCACCGAACCATGGTGGTGGTGGTGGGTGGTATTTGGTTGTTATTATTTTGTTGTGGGTAAGTTGGGTTAATTATATTTGGTTTCGAATGAGATTTGGTTAGCCGAAGTGATTATGCGAATTGATGTTGTTGGTTATAAGTTAGTGACGGGTTTAGGATTA
>LBNU01023651.1:49576-69672 GCA_014162995.1 Artemisia annua
CTAAATGTCGGGTCCTAATCCTAGCTAGAACCAATCTCACAACACACCACAACTCATCACTACTTCTTCACTACTTGTGCACACCTCAACTTCTTCACTACTACACACCACTTCACTTCTTCACTACTTAATCTTCTTCTCTACCCAACTTCTATTCACAACTAGCTCTCCTAGAACTACTTACTATAAACACAACACTACTTCATAAATGCTATACACAATATACACAACAAATATACAATACTTCTTAAACTTGAGGTTGAAGGAGTATTCTTCTCTTGCACTTTGGATGAGGATGGATGATGAGGGATTGAATCAATTGAAACAAGGATTAATAATCAAATGATCAAAGGGTTTTAGAAGATGTTTAGAGAGATTTAGATCTGAAAATTTTCGTGCAAGAGGTATGAAAAATACCAAGTTTGAGGTGGTATTTTTAGGAGAAAATTTCTGACAGATTCTGACAGAGGAGCGTGGCCGGCCCCCTTAAAATTAGGGGGGCCGCCCAGCTGTAACAGCCAGAAATTCTGTCTTTTAGTGGGGAAGGTTTATTTGGTGAAAAACTAACTGATTTTGGTTAAAAATTTGAATTCATATATTTAGTATGACTTAAACATTTTCTTTTATTACCAAAAGTGTTTTTCAAAAATATATAATATGTTTATATTATTAAATAAACTTTGTAGTAATTAATTAAATACCCTTTTGATCATGAGATGTATTAAGCACTTGTTTATTCATACCTTCAGTGATTAAGTTGGATAAAATGATATAAACTAGCTTAATACTTGTTTACGTAGTAATCTTACGTTTAATGATTTTACATTTTGTGATCGTCAAAACGTAGAGATATCGAAAACTATAAATAACGTTTTATGCATTATTTATGTCAACAGACTATGACGAAAAAAAATTGAGTGCGGTTTGGATTGCTTACCAAACTCCAAACCTATTTCCTTACAACTGTTTTAAATAACAAACAATCCAACTTTAACAGCCTATTTCAAAAACTGTGGAATTTAATTACTTGAAGTTTTAAAATACACACCTTTTCAATGCCTTGACGAAACCATGGGATACCATTCGTTACTCCGTCAGCATAGCATAGCGGTAATTGATGGTCGAGGATCATGGTGCAAAAAAATGGGCCAACCATGACCCAGTCAGCATCGTCGGGTCTAAAATGCATCATTAGATCAACAAATAATCCAATATGCTGTCATATCAAAATAGAAAAAAAAATTACATTAGCTATAACCCGCCGCAGATAACTTATCAGATTTTATACTTGAAAGAACTACTTACCGAATCATTTAGCCACCCCCTACACTTTGCGTCCCTGCCCAATAATCCCATCCAAAACTGGGGATTAGCNCCAATATGCTGTCATATCAAAATAGAAAAAAAAATTACATTAGCTATAACCCGCCGCAGATAACTTATCAGATTTTATACTTGAAAGAACTACTTACCGAATCATTTAGCCACCCCCTACACTTTGCGTCCCTGCCCAATAATCCCATCCAAAACTGGGGATTAGCAGTCGTACCGCCGCTTCCCCAAGGAAAATGAAATAACTGCTGGTCAGCCAATTTCCTAATCTTCTTCTGTTCTTCCAAGAAGCACAATATTTCCGGGTGGACAAACGCTTTATACATAGTGGACATAGGATTGCGTTTGAGATTCTGAATTGTGACATAAAAAAATATTGTTGGGTAAAAAAACACATAACAAGCTGAATCAAGTTAAATAACATTAACAAGGAGACAAGGATGTCACTAAATACCTATTTCCAGGGCTTGAGTGGGATTTCTTTCCCATCGGGTCCAATGACCTTAGGAGTATCGTTCAGAACAAATCTCTTTTGACGCTTCCTTACAACTTTTGCAGTAGTCGACGGTTGCTGCACATATGGGGATTGGAAGACTTTGCTCACCTTCTTTTCACGTTCATAGGGAACACGTACAGTTTTAACAGAATCTATCTCCCAGTCCAACTTCTGAACATCTAACTTATGAACCGGGCTACCGCGTACCTGACTAAAGGCAGTCTCTAAATTTTGTGGTGTACACATCATGTCGTTCTCTGGCACACTTTGGTCATTGTCAAAAAGAAGAATGTCCTAAAAAACAATTAAATTGGCATGAATTTGCATATTGGTTAGTATTTGATTAGATTAGCCTGTTAAACTTATATTTACCGAGTTAAAAGGGGAATCTGAGAATTACGGATCATTCACCATTTCCTCCTCCACCACATACTCGTCATCATTCTTCACCTGCACATCTTGAAAAACATATGACATTGCGTGATTGTTGTGCTTTTTGGTTATGGTTTGATAATATAAACATGTTTAAGTTACGTTTACCGGTTTAAAAGGGGAATCTGAGAATTGTGGATCATTCACCACTGCATCCTCTGCCACATCTTGGTCATCGTTCGTCACCGGCACATCCTGAAAAACGGATGTCGCTGCGTGATTGTTGTGCTTTTTGGTTATGGTTTGATAATATAAAAAATGTTAAACTTATGTTTACCGGTTTAAAAGGGGCCTCTGATTTTGCTGGATCATTCATCAATTCATCCACTGGAACATGTTGGTCATCCTTGTTAAAAGGAGATAACTTTTGGGACTCATCGTTCAACACAGGCACATGTTGGTCAGCATTCGCCACTTCATTCACAAACACATCTTCCTCAGCTTCAACAAGTCTCTCCTCCCGATAAAATGGACGTGTAAACAGGCCAAATATTCGGTATGGGAATTGTAAGTCAAAAAATAAACAAAAAAGACATGTATATGTTACCTCGCAACCTGTCGGATATTCAGGTGAGCCAACAAGGTTATCCACTACATCTTGCACCTCTTGTGTGGATAGATCGTTAGCCGGGGAGAAAACATCTTCCTGCACGTTCCGATTGGCATTGATATGAACAAAGTTTTTTCAAAAAATATTAATATATATGATACCAATACTATCATAAACAACAAACCTTTGAATCGTGCTCTACATCCATATTATCATCATTTTGAGTTGATTTCTGGAAAACGAGAAAATAATAAATAGTTTATTAAAACAATTATGTTAACCAGTTGGATCACTTATTGCGGTGACTGACTACATAAACAAATTAACTCAAATAGTTATATAAAAAATATAAATATATAGGATACCAATAATATCGTAAAAACAAACCTTTGAAGCGTGATCTACATCCATATTATCATCATTTTGAGTTGATATCTGGAAAAAATAATAATAATAACAAATAGTTAGAAAAAGAATTATATTAACCAGTTGGTCCACTTATTGCGGTGACTGACTACGTTAACAAACTAACTCAAATAGTTAAATAAAAAATATAAATATATATGATAACCAATACTATCGTAAACAACAAACCTTTGAATCGTGATCCACATCCATATTATCATCATTCTGAGTTTACTTCTAAAAAAAATATAATAATAAGTAATTAGGAAAATAATTAGAAAATAAAGATATAATAAAAGTGTAATTAAATAACATAACCTTGTCAGACATGATATGTCAGATAAATTTCTGAAGTCCGGTAATCTGCCGTTGCATACAAGCCATCTGATCTACAAATGATGCGCTAGGAGGTATGTCTGCATTCATATCCGTCATGTGAATAAAGCCATCAGGCTTCAAATGTGCGACAAGTTGACGAAGATGATTAATCTGATGTTGCATATCAGCCATTTGCGTTACAACTGTTGCGCTAGGTGGCATCTGTTCATACACTTGCGGCATGGCTTTCTCCACATACCTACGCACCTCTGTACGGATATGTGTCGACCGATGAACCTCGGTACGAACGACAGAACAACTTCTACGTGGTGTCAGCTTGGGCCGTGATCCTGACGTCACTTTTGGTGTATTCATGTCTGGACTAGGTAGTACATCATTGAACGACCCTGTTGGCATAAACCTCCTGAAATAGTCTAGACTCGAACTCCACCATAGTTGATTTCTCTCAACATCTGTATATTAAATAAGTATTATCCATTAACCCCAAGCTTTAAAACACAAAAAAATCATATACAATTAATGTAAAATTCTCACCTGTCGGCAAGAGGCGAACACGGTAGTTACTGCCAAAAAGAAGATCGTAATCATTATTTTCAAACTTCGGTCCATCCTCCCATGCAAGTGCTCTAGGTATCACACTGTCATCTTTAACCCACCAATTGGTAGCATTGGGGTAGGTTTCCAAAATCCAAACCTGAAAGAAAAAAATAAATAAATAAACAAAATAAAACACACAAAACAACAACAAGTTATTACTATGATTGTAAACCTGATAAGATAAACAATCAGAAACAAAAAATTATGATTAATGTATTACACTAACACTAACCTTCAAAGCAAACGCAAATCCACACAAGGTGTATGTTGCGACGTAACTAGGACCTTTCTCAGCAATTTCTGCCAAATGTCATTCTCTAACCTTTAAAACAGCATTGTATATCCTGTTGTGAAACTCTGCCCAATTATACTCGCCCCATGGAAACGCATTCCATGCATATAAATCGTCTACTAAGACTAGGATATTTTCGGAGATTAAACATCTTTCCTGTTTGCCCATAAAAACGTTCTCTAAAATTAACAACAAGCAAAGGCGTACAGCATCATCATTCGTTAGCGAACCAAACTCAAATGGATCATTAAGTATATTCAAAAGATGCTCGGCCTTTATAGTACTTGTTCTCTCACGTAGACTTTCCCTAAGAATCTTTAAAATACGCGTTTTAAAACCAGATTTACGCTTGTGACAATGAGCGAAAGAAACATCACCAAATCGAAACCCTAATATCAAGCACATTTCCTGCCGACCAAATTCTAAACTGTGATGCCCAATATCAAAATAAAATGGAGTATTTATATCAGGGTTCTGAACTTGACCTTGATGTTGAAGTAAATAATGCAGCAAGTGGTTATCATGAAAATGTGTTTTAATATTTAACCAATCACCAAAGACCGTGCTTTTAAACAGAGAAAGACGTTTCTTATTTGCGCTCAACTTTTGCCTTATGGTCTTTAGAGAGTGCAACTTTGTTCTGGTACTGACCTTGGCATGATACAACTGTAAACACAAAGCAACAAAACATATAAGGATAGCGCAAGACATACTACTATTCAGTTTCATGTATCTTCATCACATGTACACATGACATCTAAGAGGACAAACCCAATCAGTTAATTCTTTCACATAAATGTCAAGACACGGATAATATCAAATTTGTTCAAATCAACTATGCCATCACAATCTCTACAATTTGATCACAATTTTTATCTATAAGAAAAAATAAGCAAAACGGTTTTATAAAACATGGAAAGTGGAAGGTGTTTCCAAGACCAAATAAACGTCAAAAAGGTTTTCGCTTTTTAGCTATTTCTAAGTATAGCGCAAGACATACTATTCAGGTTCAATATATCCTCATCACACGTACACATGGCATCTAATAGAATGTCTCGTAAATATATATATTTCCCCATGTTCTGGCGGTAAAACATATATCCAACAAACGAACAAGACACTACTACCACAATAGGGAAATAACATTAATTGTCATTTTCATTTTAAAACCTTTTCAAAGGTTGGAAATCGGACACAATCAGCGTCTCTGTTCTAATTATCCATATGTAAAAGGGTTTTATCTGCATATATTATCAAGGTACTTTTACATTTGTCCCGCTTTAGTTATTGTACATATTAGTCTTTTAAGTGGTTTTGTGTCTCGTTTCAGTCATTTTGTAGCAAAAAGATCTTAAAACCGTGTAAAAATGTGAAAAACAAGGGTTACAAAATGACCCAATCGGACACAAAACCCATCTGTTAATGATTAGAATGTACCAAAAACACAGTTGATAAAACAAGAGGAATGAATTTTATGCATAAGAAAACTTGTATGTAAATATGGAACCTTAATTTGTGCGTGTGTGTTCTATTTTACTAAACGTTTCAGAATTACATTCTCAAGTTGAAACAAATCTTGATCATACAAGAGAAAGATACAAGAATGTAGTTCATAAGTATATTGTATTCAGGCCGTATTAACAAAAGAGGCGTAGCCATGAATACATGCCTCTTAACTAGGACTTCAATTCACATATTCACAAACAATTACTACAAATCGAAGAAACTGGTGCTTTGCTCTGCGATTCCCTTCACACTTACTAGTTAACAATCATACATTGACACATAAAAAATGAACTAGTTTCATCATAGTCACATACACATAGATAATCGACTCAACAATACACATAAAAAATCGACTCAACAACGCATATAATGAACTACTGCATGACATTGACCAGTTAATGAACTAATTCGACATTACATTAACGCCGTATTAACAAATACCATAAAATGAATTAACCATCATCTTGTCACTGTCTGATTAAGAAACCAAACCCCTTCTGCAATATAAGGGGGTGTTTGGCATTAGTGGATTCTGGGTCTTATGCACATTTTTAGTTCATAAATCAAATTGGGAAATTGCTCTAATTCACCCTAAAAAACTTATGTTTCTATACACTGAGCCTCTTTATCAATTACATATCAGCATAAATCCCACAGTCAGTATCATCGTATCCAAGTGAGAATAACAAAAAACCAAATCAGACATTGGATTGCTAGGGATTGAAGTACCAATCAAATGTTTCACTTCTAAACAATTTCGTCACTAACATAACTTGTACGGCAACAACAACATCAGATGCACAATCAAACATGAAACAAAGCAAACCCTAAACAGTAATAGGCAATCCCAAACATAAAAAAAAAGCAAACCCTAAAACGGCAACAACATCTTGTTAAATAAGCAAACCCTAGAATCGTAATAAGCAACCATAAACAGTGATTAGATCGATAAGTTAATCATTAACTTACTTGTATGTCATCCATCAGATCAAGCATTAATCATTAACCATCGAATCGTTTGCCATAGCATTTCCGGTGATCGGATTCGTATGACTGACCGCTTTCCTGATTGCTTCTCCGGTGACTTTTGTGTCGCGAGAAATGGGGCGGACTATGATAGTTTGGAAGATGGGTTGCAATCGCCATCAATCGTGTGTAATGTGTGTGTGTGTGTGTTTGCCTTCTAAACCATGCACGTTTCCCAACACATATCGTGAGTAATGTATGTGTGTTTTTGTATTTTTTTTTTAAATTTTGAAATTATGAAAGAGGAAAAAAAATAAAAAATTAATTAAAAGTACAAAAATAAAGTACAAAAAGAAATCTTTAAGTGAGATTTGGAAGTACAAATAAAATCTATCTAAGAGATTTTCTGACAGCTTTTTGACTTTTGAAAGGGCTAAAGTACACCATCAGTCGAGCAGGCAAGTCGAGCAATAATTTATATTAAAGTACACCTACTAACAACAGTAACAAAGATCTTGTCAGAGATTTTGTTGCACCCAAAAATAGTAATAAAAAAGTGAAAGTGGGACACGTGTAGAGCAGAGAGGCCAGTTGAGCATGACCAAATTGGGAAGAGGGGTCAAATCATGACCAAAAGTTGAAATGCCTGAATGTTTTTGTACTAAATTGGGAATTTTCTCTTATTTTATCAAATCCATATTATATTTGTATTATAATAATGATTTTTGCATAAAGGTTGTGATATTTGACGTTAACAAATGCGGACAGATTAAAGAGTTGGTTTCTGACGTGCTGTTTTTGATGGAAGATTGGGGTGGAATTTAGGGTTTAGGTATTCTCTAATACCATGTTGGATGATGCAAAATCATGAGTATTATGTTTTATTAATGAGGTATTTATAGATTACTGATTACAAAGCATGATAAACCCTAAAACTTAACAGACCGAAGTCCATGAAAGTACGCTTCTCACCACCGCGGGATATTTATAAATGCCCCATCAAACTATTTACCCAATCCTCATACAAGCATGCTAATCCTTGGAAAATTTGGTGTTCGATACGAATATTAAGGGATATTTTGAAAGCAGCACTGCGTCATTGTTTAGACTAGCTTTTCGGCAATATTCTACAAGCTAGCTCTTCTTGTTTCTGATTCCATAAGTCGTTTTTGGCATCAAGGGAGTTAGTAAATAAGATGTTGGAGGTATAATCTTGTGAAGGGGCTACCTTTGGGTGCCAACTTGGAGCCAGACGACGAAGTATTTAAATTAGTGGCGCACGTGCAGAACATCAAGGAAATGGCGACTCAAGAAAGCAAGAATTTGCTTTTGGAGTACTTTTGCGGTGTCCGCAGAGGAGATCACTAGTGTTGTGATTTGACCCAATTTAAAGAGCATTATTGGCCCATTGATTTTTGCTAGTTTAGCTAGGCACACATGAGGCCGGTTGGTTGCCTAGCAAGTAGAGGTTTCCAATGATCGGGAGTGCATGGGCCGGGCCTGAAGGTGCGTTTTTCCGTTTGCTAACCCCAAAAAGTAAGAAAATGGCTCCGATAAATGCATAAGATTAAATTCGAATAACAATGACCTGAAACTCCAATGATGGTTTGTCTTTGGTTTTGGCGTCTACATTATACACTACTGTGATGTATCAAGGATGTTATTTATCTATGTATACTTGTATCAAAGAAGTATCTTGACAAATAAAATTACTACGTCTCACAAAACGCTTAATCAATACTATGTTCAGGCTAAATAAAATTTTAGCCTTTTACTTGCTATTCTGAATTTAAATTCTCAATTAGAAGTTGTGGGTTCAAGCTTCGGTAGAGACATGCGAGATAGGTGGTATAGAGGTGTGAAAAAAATTGCCGTTTAAAAAAAAGAAAAAAAATTACTGTATATGTTAAACAATATAATAATGATGTATAACTTGTTAGATGATAGAGATTGTACCTAAGAATTAATTATAGGGGCAAATTTTCAACGGTAGCCCGGTTTAACAGCATATGTATACAAAGTTTAATTGAATGGCACAGCAAATATTGAGTATGGCGTATATGGCTTTCCCCAAAATAAAACAACTTTAAATAACCCAACTTGCTGAAATTAATGTGGGCTATATGGACAAAATTTACAAATATTTCGAGAATTAAAGGATCATAACCAAAAGAAATCAATGGAACAAAACAAAGTAGACATATCTCTGACCATCCCCGGCCAGATAGAGAAACTAACCATATACAAGCAAATCAGTAAGTGGACAACCAGTAAGAACATGCTTGGCAGAGACGTCGGGAAATGTGTTGTTCCAGTACGAGTAATGATTTGGGAAAAAAATAAAAATAAAAATAAAAATAAGGAAGCTAAAACACATCATATGGGTTGAACAAAAATAGCTTTTTCAAGCTTACAGATATACTTATCATATTAATATAGATTTCAAACCAGATTTAACACATTAGTTATGAGAGAATTTAGACAATAGACAGATGTGGGTGAGTCGCCCCTAACGACCGGTCAAAATTGACCCGCACTCAGAATGGCCGAATTGTTACCTCCATCTCCCATCAGTACCACTGATTTATGAAGATACTGAACAGATGTAACTACAACTAGGAAGCTGTTCCATATAATCTATAATTTCAGGGAAAATCCGAGATATGGATTTAGGACCATGATATAAACTTGATTCAAAAACTAAGACACCATTTAAAATACTTTCAGAAACCTATATAGATATTTAAATAATGTGCGAGTTACAACCAATTTGTTGCAACGCGTGTGTTATTATTATTAGTTTTTGGTGGGAGCTGTAATGCCATGTCCAACACGTTTAGAGCCCAATACCAAAATTGACATAACTGGATTTTTCAATAACGTTTATATTTTCAGATTCATAACTTGTAACAATTAGTAATTAACATGTTTGAGTATTTGAAAATTTCTGATTATTGAAGAAAACATCGACAAAAAGGAATGCCTAGTGAAATAAGAGTAAAAGTCAAGTAGAAGGATACCTCCATAGATGATCCTAGTTGAAGCAGAAACATCAGCGCTGACCTTCTCAGCAAACCATTTGCTTAGTCAAGCATGTACCTGTTACATCCGAGGTTCAGAAATTGTTTCTGTGATGCTACACCAAGCACAGTGTTGCACATACATACACGGATGCAGAGGTTTATGTCACTGTAATCAAATGTCAAACTAATTACGGAAACACTTACTTCTTGAACCTGAGCTAGAGATGCAACCTTTCCAGTTCCAATAGCCCAAACTGGCTCATAAGTCAAAACAACATTATCCCAGCTTGAAATTTATCTGCAACAAACTAACAACTATTAGCGATACTGAAACAGGACACTATACTACATTGCTCGATGCTTTGCTCATGCAAGTCAAATGAATATGGAAACCAGGTAACTAGAGGTCGCAAAATTTGGCGGGTCAAACCATGTAACTTTGGGGTCGAGCAGGTCGATTCGTGGTTGGCTTCACCTAAAGCACTCTTATTTTCCAAAATTTTCGTTTCTTTAAGAAAAAAATAGTGTCAAATATGATTACATAACTTCTGCTGTTTTGATAAGAATCTAATTTTTAGAATTAGAAGAATGATTTAGGCATTAATAATACACTTTGAGTGACTTTTGATTATTCAAACAATTAACCTTTTAAGCTTACTTCAAACCCGAATTGACCCATTTCATTGTAGTTGGGTGAAAATCACACCTCTACGTTAAAGTAAACATGACAGTAAGTTGCTCGTCATATCAAGCAAAATTCAAACCAAAATGATTTCATTACATAATGGTAAAAGTGTGCAATAATTGATGGTTTTTGAGACATTTTCCAGTGCAGCAACAACTTCCATGGTGGTTCCAGCTTCTCGTTGCTCAAGGGTCTCTCCAACACAAGCAATCACCTTAAGACCTTGAGAAAGTGCATAACCGACCTTCTCTCCAACAAACTGAACAAGAACAACAGAATGACCTGATTTGCATAGGCCAGGTACAATCATTACAATGAATAAGTGTGAGTTGAGAAGCATAGAGGGATTAAATCCTTGCAAGGGAAAGTGTACCTCATTCGTTTCACTTAATAGTGCTCTCCTTTCAGAGTCACCGAGGATGACCCATGGGACGCCCAAATTGGCGAGCATCTCAGCACTACACAGATGCAAAAAAAATCTTATTTATTTCAAGTGAGACTGAAAATAACTGCTTATGCCCAATATTAGGCCATTCTAACTATGTGCTACAACTGAAATCCATAACATAAGCATGATCGTGTAAATGCAGTGCTATAACCAAATAAAGTATTCGAAACGTGCTACACGGGGTTTTTTTCTAAAAGTTCTAATTGTGTGTTATTATCAAGTAAAAAACAAACAACATAACGTGTGATAATGGTTTTACTTTCTAAAAGTTCTACTTGCCAAAAAGCCCTTTGTAGTCAATTGCAAGAGTAATCGCACATATAATTGCAACAAAAGGAGATATGCACCTCATCAAACACGATATGCTCAATGAAATTGGTGACAAGTAAACCATATATCAACAATCATATCTAAGTAGTATTGTTTTCGGTAACTGCAAAAGAAGAGGATCTTTTAGCATGCAGGCTCCTATGAGTAATCGATATTACTACTGCAAGTTAGGGTCTAAAGTTCTAACGATTCTTTAAGTACGTCAACAAATTGTAGAGGTAAAATGATACAGATCTTAAATAAGAGATGGAAGGCCCAACACTAAACACACTACTATGGCTTCAATTGAGGGGATTGGACATGAAAAACTTGGTTCAAGTAATATTCAGTAATGCTTTTTAATCATATGTACTTACAAAAACTTTTTAGCACCTTGTGGAAGCTTACATAAATAACCCCATGGAGTGCAACATTTCATTGTAGCTTAACTTTATAGTTTATAATGCTACCCATTTGACCATTTAAAAATATTAGCTAAACCCAAATCAAACCATTTATTAGTAAATGTGTCAAAAGTTAACCGTTAAGTCTAATCTACTAGAGAAAACGAGGAAGTTCATTGCTATATTATGCTATGCCATGCCATGTTTTGCAGTAGACTAGCGTTGAACAAGCATATACCTCTGATGTGATGCACTCAGAGAAGTATGGAGCAAGTGGTGTATCCACAAGCACCAGTCTCTAAAGCTCACGCATATTCTGAGCAACTGCCAGGGTAGCAATAATGAAGAAAAAAAATAGAGATATATCAACTTACAAGCATTTGCAGCAAATGTCAAAATGTTATCCGATAATTACCTGTCAAACATTCACAAAGGGTGGCATTTCTCTAACAGTTCCTGAACGTCTCTCTCATGCAAGGTTCCAGTGACGATCAGGACCACATTGTCAATCATGTGACCATATCTGAGAGAGCAACAAAAAATTTTAGGCCTCAACCTTTTGGAACGAATGTTTAAGTCTACAATAGTAAAGCCAGAAGCTTCATCCCTGATGTGGTGAATAGTGCATGTGGTAACTCTGTTACTGATTTGTGAATATAGGGTAAGATGTTTGTGACTTTATTCTCATAGCTCTGTGCTATTATTACAGAACATATATTGATAGTCGCCAACTACAAATATATCCGTTACGATATTGGTAAGACAACATAATTAAGCAAAGAAATGACTCATTTTTAACTTATGCTTTTAGCATATCTTAAAACTTTTGTAATGTAGTTATAGCCGATTAGCAAACATTTACGTTTCTTATAGAAATAATGTGTAATAGTATCCCGGAGTGTTCAAAAATAGTGCATATAGTTTGAGACATTTGTAGTGTTTGGGGTTAAAATGAAACTTTGAGAAAAGGTGAGACACAAAAATTTTGTTAAGTTATCTGGGGTTTTGTGTCATCTTAAACATCGTTTAGTATCGTTTCTTCAAGGCAATCTTTGTCTCCTTTCCTTCTGATCCTCATACAAGGTGGTTCCCAGTTTAATTTTAAGGTAGGTCCTTAAATTCTGATCTTTACACAGAGCTTCTAAAGGGTTTCGATTTCTAAGGTGGTTCTCGGGAACCACCTAGGTATAACCTAGGTCCGCCTCTGCTTCAAAGTTGATTGTAAGCAAAAAATAATCGCTATAAATGTTAACATTTTCTTAAATTATTTCCAACCTTTTCATCACCGTTCTGTAACATGTTCTTCTCTAACAGCTTATAAGAGTCTCACTAAAAACACATCAAGTAAAATTGGTCAGCCCATGTTGCAACCTCAAGATAAACAGAAAAGATACTATGCCATTGCGACCATGTCTAGACTATCCCAAACTCCAATTCAAGTAAAGATTCAGTCACTTTAACAAAAAGAACAAGGTATATGTTCAATGAGGCGTGAAATCAATTCAGTCACTTTACTTGAATTGGAGTTTGGGATAGTGACTAAATCTGAATGCTATGCTAATAAACTGAATTGAAGTAAAGATTCAGTCACTATCCCAAACTCAATTCTGAATGCTATGCTACTAAATTAAATTCAAGTAAAGATTCAGTCACTTTACTTGAATTGGAGTTTGGGATAGTGACTAAATCTGAATGCTATGCTACTAAACTGAATTGAAGTTTCTTCCTAAACAAAAGTTGGTAAGGAAAGTGGTACATAATGGTGTGAAATAATAAAACTTTTTATACACACGTGTGATTAAGGTACGATAGAATAGAGAATACCAAAGGCATCCGATCTATGTCAGCATCATTATCGTGTTTCAAGGACTATACGAGCTTATATAAGCCGAAAAGTTTCAAACTTTGCGCAAAAAAAAATAATAATAATAATTAAAAAAAAAANTTAAAAAAAAAAAAAAAAAAAAAAAAAAAAAAAAAAAAAAAAAAAGTGAGCTTAGGAAACATAAGCCGATTGTTTGGTTTATGGGTTTGGTGTTTGCTTAAGCTCATTGGTTTATGGTTTGGCAGCAGGTGATCGGAGGAAGGTTTCTTCAAGATATTTTAAAGAGTTATATGACATGTATAGAATTAATGGTGCTTGGGAACCAACACTCCCAAAAATGGGAGACATTGTATATGAGCCTCTTGATGGAAAAGTTGTCGTATATGTTCAATCTTTTGCATTTGGTAAACTGAGATTCGAAGTTTTTTGAAGACGTAATAAAACACTACAAGGTGGATCTGTCCATGCTTCATCCAGATTCATTCGTGAAAATTCTCGGCTTTGAGGTGTTGTGTAAAGCTCTAAAGTTTACTCCTACTACAAGCTTATTTGGCAAATTTTATTTCTTAAATGGGGAAAGGGTATGTTTAGTTTTCATAGTTTCCCAGTAAAAACACATTGGTGAAGACGAAAGACCCGCCTATTGATTGGATGGATAGCTTATTTTACATTAAGAATAAGAATCGCGTGAAAACTAGGGTGCCTGGTGATGTAGACAAGCAACCAAAATCATATGTCGAGAAGTTGAATGGTTATCAAATCTAAGGACAAAAACTGACGGATGCTGCCTTTGCGTTTGCCGGCATGAGTTACGTTTCTAGGGTGCCTGTTTTTGTCATAGGATGCCGCCTTTGCGTTTGCCGGCATGAGTTACGTTTCTAGAGTGCCTGTTTTTGTCCTAGGATTTGATAACCATTCAACTTCTCTACTATCTCCATATTAAAGGGATCTAATTTTGGGTGTTTGTCTAATCACTAGGCACCTTAGTTTTCACGTGATTCTTATTCTTAATGTAAAATAAGCTATCCATCCAATCAATAGGCGGGTCTTTCGTCTTCACCAATGTGTTTTTACTGTGGAAACTACATAAACTAAACGTACCCTTTCCCCATTTAGGATAATAAAACTTGCCGAATAAACTTGTAGTATGAGTAAACTTTAGAGCTTTACACGACACCTCAAAGCCGAGAATTTTCACGACTGAATTTTGATTAAGCATGGACAGATCCACCTTGTGGTGTTTCATTACGTCTTCAAAAAACTTCGAAGGTGGCAATCTCGGTTTACCAAATGCAAAAGATTGAACATATACGGCCAAAAGATTGAACATATACGGCAACCTTTCCATCAAGAGGCTCATATACAGTGTCTCCCGTTTTTGGGAGTGTTGGTTCCCAAGTACCATCAATTCTATACATGTCATATAACTCTTTAAAATATCTTGAAGAAAGCCTCCTCATTGCAAAAGCGAAATCACCTGAGGCCAAACCATAAACCAATGAGCTTAAACAAACACCAAACCCATAAAGCAAACAATCGGCTTATGTTTCGTAAGCTCACTTTTTTTTTGCAAATTTTCAAACTTTATGGCTTATATAAGCTTGTTATGACATAGCATGCTTATATAAGCCGAAAAGTATGTAATATATACAGCTTATATATTACATATGAAAAATAAACAAGTATATAATTCGTAGCATGAATTATATAATAAACATGAACAACCAAAAATAATCAAAGTATATATACTACATGGCATGTAATATATAAGAAAGAACGAGAAAAAATAAAATAGTCAAATTATATAATACATTGCATGTATTATATAAGAAAATAGGAAAATAAATAAAACAATATAATTCGACATATCGCTGGAAACCTCAAAATGATGAAATAAAGTGTTTCCGTTTAGAAGAAAATGCATGATTAAGTGTTATAAAATAAATGGAAGAAGTTTTAAAAGTTTTGTAAATTTTATTTTTTTCGTCTTTTTGTCGGAATTTGTGAAAAGTATAATTTTGGGAAAAATATTCTAAGTATAGAAATTTTAGAAAATTTCGGCATGCCCCGTTTGTATATAGGACGTTTCCATATTTTTCAAAATCACCATTTAACTATTTAAAACTATCCGACAAAGTTACAAATATCCGTTTCAACAATACATACTCTAAAATGTCAATTTAATACCCTAAACACCCCTTTTGGTTCATCAATACCAAAAGTGCACATATAATCAATAACGGCTACTCCATATGCTCAATATATCAAATATTATTTAACCATATTAACCACCAAATATTAACTAACAAAGTTTAAAAAATAAGTAAAAAAAATAAAAAGATTAGTAGTGATTACTTACAAGTTAGAAGAAAAACCCATTTTAAAAAATCCTAAACACAACCCAAAGTTGTGTACTAACCCCGAACACTAAACCTAAACCTTCAAAACTTCAAATCTTGAAAACACGAACAAAAGAAGAAAAAGGAGTGGCGGCGGCGGTGGCCGGCGATGGATGGCTCGGTGGTGGAGGTGGTTGTATGATGATGGTGGTGGCCGGCGGCGGTGGGTGCCCGGTGGGGGTGGTGGTGGCCGGCGGTGGGGTAGAGAGAGATGTGGTGGTGGTGATTTTAGTGAGAAGGAGGAGAGAATAGTTTTCTTTGTCTATCTAGAATTTGAAGAATGAAGGTGAAAATGAGGTAAAATGAGGAGGTGGAGTGTTTATATAGTGGAAGAAAAGATTCCCATGTCTTCTATTTTCTTTTCATTCGTCACCAAAATACGTATATTTACTCCGTAAAAATTATACCCTTAACTAGTAAAAATATAATTTTTGCAAAAGTCATTAGATTATTAAAATATCTTCGAAACGAGTATATATACTACCATATTCACCGAAAATATAAACACTATTTATTGGACTCGAGTTGTCACGTGGTGTAAATTAATCACAGGGACCATTATTGTATTCTTTGTTTTATTAAGGCTCGGGACTCGGTTAGGCTTGATAACGATTGATCGAAGACTCGAAATATGTACCGTGTTTAAAATAATTTTTCCATGAAAAACGAGTATTTATAAGACTAGTATCTCATAAATATTATAGTAATCAGTTAACGATGGGTCGTGGTTAAAGGAAAAGGTCGGGAGTCATAGCATACGGGGTATGGTAATTTTTATTTTTAAACCTCTCCACGATTTTATTTTAGTTTCATGTTTATTTTCTTTCTTAATATTGAAGTAGTATTCTAGTTAGAATGTTAGTACTAAGTTAGCAGCTTAATCTATTATTTAAATTCTATTGTTTGGAGTATTTTTGGTGTAAAGTTTATAGTCAAAGTGTTTCATTTTTGTTTTATTATTTTTTTTTTCAAAAAAGAGTTGGACCATTAATCTACTTTGTGTATGATATTAATGTTTTTAAAATGTAAGTGATACTAAAGATTTTGTTGAATACATCGTAAAATATTCTCTTTGCTACGAAAAATATGCATGTTAGTATAGTGTTAAACTCTACATGATACTACTGGGATATTCCATATTATAATAATAAAAAAAATTGTATTAGACCCGACCCGACCCATTTACTGGTTGGCTTGTTCTCTCTCTTTTTAACCCATTTACGTGTGGAAAACTAGAAGGGGGGTTGAATAATTTTACGTCCGTTTTAAAATTTATAAAAACAAGTGTGTTTTAAAAACTTCGATTCTAGTTTATCTGAATTCAACACTTGCACTATATGAACAATTATAGAGTTACTAACTAACTACGCAAATATAATAAAAGTGTATAAGTAATGAAAGGATAGAGTNTATATATATATATATATATATATATATATATATATATATATATATATATATATATATATATATATATATATATATATATATATATATATATATAACATGCAAGAGGAATAAGAGAAACTAGATATAACCATTGATACTAGCAAAGGATTACAAAGATAATACATCAAGAAGCACATATAGGTAAACTAGAAGAGCAATGAACTAATGCCTTGAAGGCTTACAAGCATACATAAAAAAAAACAAATAACCAAAGCTCCAATACGAATGTCTTCCTAGAGCTTGCCACCAAAATGGTTGAAATATTTTTATTTTCAAAACATGAAGCATGTTTAATTTGGTGGAAATGATGGTGAACATGGAGATGGTGATGGTGGTGGTGTGTTTGTTGATGGTGGTGGTGGAGGTGTGTTTGTTGTTGGTGGTGGTGGAGGTGTAGTTGTGGTGGGTAGTTGATGCAACAAGTTTTCAATGTGTGAAAACATGTAGTGTAGCTCATCTCTTAGACCAAAAACAATGGTTCGGTTATGGATGCAACAAAGGTATGTATCACCATGGGCTTCAAGTAAGCTCCATGGGATGGGGTTGTAGTTTGGTGGATTCATTGGTGATGATGAGAAGTGTACATCAAGAGGTGTTAAAGGTGATAGTGAGAGTGTGATGTCAAGGGATGCATTTTCAATGGTGGGTTGTGGTGGTGGAACTCTTGGTGGAGGTGACAAATGGTTGTTTATGTAGTCATTGATTGATGAAGTTGATGGTAAGGAAGAGGTAGAGGTTCCATTTGTTGATGGTGTTTTGGAAGGTGCATTTGGTGCACTAGGAGATGAGCATTGAGGTGGTGGTGATGGAGTAGTGTTGTCTTCATTTGTAAGGTCAATGAAGAGTTGTTTTGGTGGTATAATGACAAGTTTTTGTTTCTTGGCATTGTTGGAGTTGGTGGTTCTTGGTGATGACATGGTGGATTGATTGAGTTTGATGAAGGTTGATGATGATGCAATGTGAAGTAAACATGCATGGGGATTATATAGGATGAAAACATGTTTAGAAATGGAATTAATTTGAAATTAAGTGGTTAGATTCCAAATTCACTTTAGTTTTAAAGGGAAATGGTAGCTGAGACTAGCAAAAGGAGTCACAAGATGCAAAAGAAAACAGTGAAATTTACTGTGTATGTGGCCGGCCCATCTAACGACCAAAAATTCAAATTTTTCAAAAATTTTCTGGAAAAATATTGGTTTCTGTTTTGTGTTTGCAGCAAGCTCCATTTGGACATTTCATATTGGTTTTGGTCTATTAGAAAGCATGCATGAATATATATATATATATATATATATATATATATATATATATATATATAAACATAAACTAAACATGCAAACATATATATAGATTAAGTGAAAATTCATACAATTATTAGCATGTATTAGGCTTAAATAAACTAGTTAACATCCTAAGCAATCATTATCCAAATAAGTCACAAGTACTTCCGAATACATATCGGAATAGAGCACACAAATGTTAAATATTCAAGACCAAATATCACATAATAAACATTGTTCAATTAGCATAAACAAGCAAATCTCCATCACTTCTTCTTTTTCCCGAACACACTATTCAATGTCTTGCCAATGGATTTGAATCCGCCTCGCACTTCTTCATGGAAACTCTTTTGTCGGTTAAGCATCTCGGTTGTTCGTTCATGAAGTCTTTGGTTGGTTTGTGAGCGAGGAGATGGAGTTGTATACTCGGGATAGTCAAGATCCTCCAAATTATCAACGAATGTAGTGAATGACGGGGTACTAACACCTTGGGTGCCTTCCTCCTCATCGTCATCCTCTTGTCGAGATGATGAACCGTGAAAACTATGACAACGAGATTTTCCCTTGTCACTACGAGTTCGTCGGGTTTGTTTTAGAGCGAGGGGACGCAAGGTAGGATAGATGGACTCATAGATGCTATCGTCAAGATCGGAATAGTTTTCTATGACATGACGGTAGAGACGAGTAAGGAACATTCCATACGGGAGATTTGCTTTTGGAGTTTTTCTTGCACACTCAATTTGCTTGATGAAGAAGTAGGCCAAATTGTAAGGTTGCTCGGCAACGATACAATACAACATATGAGCAAAGCATGCCGGGAGATGGTCACGGTGGCCTCCGGTACCGAACGCATTCTCTCGAATGAGTTCTTCCCAACGCTTCATGTTGGGGCCTAATTCTTTCAGAAGAATTTGATTTTCAAAGATGCCGACATTTTTGGATTTGATTTTGCAGGTGGTTGTGACACGTTCCAACCTAAGAAGTTGACGAATTTCGTTGGGAGAAGGAATGTCGGAGAGATAAGGACCAAAGGTTGGTCGACAACGAGGAAGAGACTCAAGATCCCATTCATTGGTGAAAACGGCTTGACCTCTAAAAGGAATTCGAAGAATTTGACCGAATTAATCAAGAGTTAAGGTGATGAATTCATGTTGGATCATGAATGAGATGAAAACGACACCAAGGTCATCGGTTTGAACCGTGACTTGGCTATAGAAGTCGACAATGAAGCGGGGAATGATGGGTTCATTGATTTCATAAAGACAATCGAAGTTGATGCTTGTGAACAAGCGATCAATGAAGTCGGATTGGTAGTAAGCTTGATCTACTACACGTCCTTCATGAACGTTTCTATCCTCA
>LBNU01023651.1:74830-103708 GCA_014162995.1 Artemisia annua
TATATATATATATATATATATATATATATATATATATATATATATATATATATATATATATATATATATATATATATATATAACAGGAGGCGTATGACGTTATTAATGCCGATGCCATGTAATTGTAATCAGCCATATCATCGGTTTTTGTCCATGTTGGAATGTTGGCAATTTAATTAACTAAATTTCGTATTAAAAATCGGAATTAAAAAATGGAGCAAGCAGGATTCGAACATAGGATGTCTCCAACCATAAACAAGCATCTCAACCACTAGAGCAATCCAGCTTTTGTTATTAACTTTCCAAGTAAAAATTGATAAAGGCATTAATTAGAATCACAAAAATCAGTAATAATCCAAAACATATTATCCATTTTTTATTTTATGTAAGATAATTATCGGTTCATTCATAATAACTGTTTCTCAAAACCCCTAATATCATGTTTTCTTCTTATCCCTAAAACACGACATAAAAAAATTCATCAACCAATCATGGCGGCTGAGGTACATATGATCGTTCCATTATGCATGTTACTATCACGTTTATGGGCTTTTTATTTACTAATCTAACATTGAAAATTATTATATGTTGATGCTTTGCCCTTTTGTAAATAAATATGAATCTTTGTATCATGTGTTATGGTTTTGTTTGACTGATTACGTACAGAAAAAAGGTACGTCGCTTTTCCCTCAAAACCTTAATGTTCAAACTTTGTTACCTGTATGCATATGTTGGTTTATTTGCAGCTTTTTGTAGGTTAAACGTCTTTTTTTTGGTAGTTTAGAGAGATCACAGTCTCTATGTTTGGAACATTCATGGAAAATTGCAGGTGATTCTCACTTTTTGTAGGTTAAACGTCTTTTTTTTGTCCATTCTATTTTCTTTGTTATCTGAATTGATATCTATCAAGTACTGGGTCATTTGTGCAGCTGCCAAAAAAGTTGACTTCACTTCGGGTATCAAAGGGTTTAATTTTAAAGATGACAGATTGCTGAACAAAATGTGGCTTCATAGATCAAATGTTTGGGATATGATAATGTTCTTCAGAGTCTTGGCTTTATGTCATACAGGCATACCAGTTGAAGATGAACAAACGAGTAGCCATAAACTCAAATATGAGGCAGAGTCGCCTGAAGAAGTGACGTTCTTGATTGCAGCCCAAGAGTTTGGATTTCAATTTTATTATTTTTATTTTTATGATCTTTGGTTTATCATGCTAACTGTACAAATATATGTCCAATTATAGAGAATACAGCTGTTCAGTTTGTTAGAATTCAGTAGCTCTAGGAAGAGGATGTCGGTGATAGTACGTGATGAAGCTGGTCAAATATTCTTATTTTGTAAAGGTGTTGACATGTAAGTCTCCAGATTGTTGAATTTAGGTTAACAGTTCAATTCATTGAGCTCAACCCTACGGTACATGTCTACCTTTATTCGATACACATGATCTTTGTAACACCCCAACCCGACAAGGGTAAAAGTATCACATTATGGTGGCATATCAGAACATACAATGCAAGCGGAAGACTTATAAACATAAAGTTACAAAGGATATTCTAAAGATTACAAAGGAAATACTAACTCTATACAAGAATGAGAATACAAAGCTAAACAAAAATCTAATCGAATCCAAGTCCAAGTCTAATCCAAGTGTCAATGGGCTTCTAATCATTGGGGTAGTCCACTAACGCTCCTATGCACTCTTCACCCAAACCCAGCTTCCAACCTAAAACCNAGTGATCACAGATCATGTTCATAAACAGACGGGGACGCCGGGGACTAATCACACCGCCACGATAGTTAGCATGCCATCGTGCCTCGATGACACGCCATGGTACCTCCATGAGTAGTTAAAACTCGGGCATCAAACAGAACATATCAGAACAACAAAGCAAAGCTATCCATAACAGAATGCTCTCAGAGCATAACAAAACGGAATGCTCCCAGAGCATAATATAACTGAGTCTCTATAATAATTAGTAATCACACATAATCATAATCAAAGTGGATAGCAAATCAGAATCAATCAGAGGAATCATAGCAAAGGCTCAAATCAAACGAATCATATCAAAAGGGATTATAGTAAAGTAAAGGATCGAAAGTCATGAGAAGTCCCTATTGAAAAGGGAAGAATATCTGTACCTTAAACCGCCAACGCAACCATATCATAATATACGAATAGGAAGTCACTCCTTCTTCCGCGAATCTACACGAATTAATGATCGTCTTTATTATTCATAAGCTCATTTTAAATCAGATTACTCATTTTAGTCGGCTTTCTATTTTTAGTAACTTTCCATTTTAAGTACTTTCCATTTATAGTAACTTTTAATTTTAAATAACTTTCCCGAATTAGTAGGTTTCCCGAGTTAAGAAATTTATACTTTATAGTTATAATTAAATTAATTCAAAAATTAATAATGACAAATATAGTAGTTTAGGGTTAAATATGTTAAATATCAAAGTTTTAGGTTCATTTGCAACAACTATCAAAGATTAGGATTTAATATGTCAACTTTTATTAGTTTAGGGTTAAAAGTATCAATATTGCAAAGTTTAGGGTCAAAAACGTAAATTGTATGTCAAATTCTTGAACTTGCCGAGTTTCATGAAATTTAATACGCATGCAAATATTCGACTTCGTCTATTTAGACCAACTCGACATCGACACGACCCGATACGGACCCGTTTCTTTATTTCGAATACAAAACAATCGTGACCAATTCATTGTGATACAACACCAAGTCGCCACATTCTAAATCTTCTTATCTTTTTATCTTGTATCAAAAACCAAGTCGAATACATGCATGCAATCTTCTTATTATTTAGCTCGAAAATGATCGATTCAAGCAGGTTTTTGGTCATAAGGTTTCTACTCGTTAATGATCAAAAACCACAAAGTAAATATATCTCTTGATCTATATTTATAGTATATTTCATGCATTCATTAAAAGAAACTTATACTAACTTGTTGTGATTCAGTATTAGATTTCATGATCGTTATTTTATGTGAGAAGTTCTAAAATTCCCATGCGATGTGATATTATTCATGTGGCTTCTATCTCGTGTGCATGCATATATGTTTTAGCCGATTAGTTATAGATTCATAAGAGTAGAGTAACATGTTTACTTTCTGATTATGTTCCTCATATATGTGTGTCGGATGGAAGAAAAGAAACAAGGTGATCGAGATACCTCTCGGTCGGATGTCGGAACGAAACAAGATCACAAAGAGCTTAAACCACAACCTATTCGGGCACATCCACCATACTTATTATCTCGAACCAACCTCCGCTGAAGCGATACCGAATCCTTAACCTCCAAACAGGTCGAACCAAATACCTTGGTCAGATTAAGGACGAAACAAGCACCACGAACCAAAAACCCTTTCGAAACTGAGTCACATGATCACACCAACGTTTGAACACCAAACTGATCACCATAAGCTTGCTAGTCCTCCTTCGTGCCTTCTTATTTTGAAGAGAAAAATATAAGACTGCCGTTTGTATGTATTTCTATGGTTTGTGTGAGAGTTTTGAAATGTGGAATCGTTTTGAGAAACTGATGGGAGATAAGGCTGTGAATAGCCGAGTCTTGAGGAGCAAATATTTGACCAAATCCTCTTCAAAGTCTTCAAATATTTTAAAACAATTTTGCTCTCGAGTAGTGTACAGAAGAAAAAAAATATATATAGATTGGCCTAGATGAGACTTGAGATACGTGTGATAAAGAGTACCAAATGTAGTATACCTTTCACAAACAATTTAAACGTGTGATATTAAGTGTATAGGACCCATAGGTTGTGTCGACTTATATCATATCATATGTTACTTGCTTAATATTATATAGTTTTCCAAATCGTAGAGTTCCATAACTTAGGTTAAGTTCACAAAACTTAAAAAAAAATTAAAATTATATGGGAAATTAGGATAATGGATTTTCGGGTTTTACAATCTTAATCTTATTAATTTATGTGATATAACATTCAAATCATAATATTATTACAGATTCGTGATACAAGTGTTCTTGTGATGTTGAGACCTGCATGGGAAGATCTTAGAAGCTACCTGATGGCAAGAGGACGAAAGCATTTTGAGGTTTATGTTTGTACGATAGCTGAAAGAGATTATGCTTTGGAAATGTGGAGGTTTCTGGATCCAGATTCAAATTTAATAAGCGTAAAAGAGTTATTGACCCACGTCGTGTGTGTGAAATCTGTTTAGTAGTAACTAATAAAGCAATCACTAATACAACACTTTATCTATACATGATATTACACCATTTTTTTTACATGCACGTGTGTTACGATCTAATGCACAACATTTGTTTACAGATATGCATGCTAAACACTAAACTGGACACAGCAAAGAGTATGACACATGATGTTATCCGGGATCTACTTGGTGTGAAATTATACATGACTAACTATGCAGTAAGTTTTGCCTTTACACTTGAACACGTTGAAACATGATATATTAAAAATGTTACACATATTAATATCTCAGAATTTGCTGCTGAACATGGTGGAGTATCCAAAGACGTGATACATAAGAAATTTAATGCGACTGAAACAGATTTTCTACATTTACAAAAAAGAATCGTGGCTGGATAGACCTCAAAGTGTATCAGTAGGTTCATGTTGTCTCGTGGGTGGGATCTCAAATGGTACTCTTTTTGTGGAAAATCTTAGAGATTCAAGGGTCGTGCTTGGTCGGCAAGTATCTGGTGGCAAGATGACTAATTCATCAATCGTTGTGGCAGAGCGATTGTCGACTGACCATAATGTTGGGGTTGAGGAGGTGAGAAATGAGGTTAAGGCCCTTCATCCTGACGATGCACATATTGTAGTGTATACACATGGGGTCAGGAGGTTAAAAGGCATTATTCAGGTATTAGTTTTTTGTATTTCTGTTATGTTACTTTATCATTTGATTGTTGCTGTTCCATTTTTAGCTGTATTTTTAATTATGCCTGTTTGGCCTGACAAAAATAAAACAATAACTTGAATCTTCCCACAAAATTGCCACCTCTATTGTGATTATAGAAAAATTATCAGAGGAAATTCAATAAAGATATAATGTATACAAGTGAAGTTCCCTCCACATAAAGTACTTTTATGTATCTCATACAAGGTCTGTGTGATCAGGTATCAAGATCCATCGGATATGTCTACCTGAAGAAACCTGAGTTTAATAGAAATCCTCTCTTCCAGCAGTATGCATCTCCCATACTCTTAAGAAGAGCAATCATGTCAGCAGAGCCATCAATATTGACCCACAAGCTGAGGCCAGAACCTGTTCGTAATCTTTGCTTTAGATGGTCTATAGGAACAACTCAATGATGAGGCTGTTGTTGAAATCGTTCATAAAAATCCAAGAAATGTAACCTTCTAGACTTACTACTCTTTGTAATGTTTTCTTTGAGTTTCTTTTTTTGGTTGAGGTTTGGGAATATCAATTAGAGATGATAAAATTGGTGGGCTAGGTTACGGGTCAAAATAGGCACATTATTAGTACAAGTAGAAACGGCCGAGCCAGAGTGGGTTGACTTGGCTCAACACTTTTTTTGTCCAAATTTTTATAAATAACTGGTGTCTTATATACAAAATTTGCATTATTACGAGAACAATCTGAATATTTGAATGAAACAATGCAGAAGATTATATGCGTTAATACATATGGGATAACTTTTGACGTACTTGACCTGTTCGACTTGTTTTCTTTTCAAGCTATTTATATTTATCCAATTTGATTCATTAAGGTTTAGTATAGCCGAAATCAACCAATTCATAAGTAAATTGGTGAAAATTGTAACCTTTAATATCGAAGTCATGTTAACGCTTTAAGTGGACTTTCATTTCTTTCAAGGAATAGCAAAGAGATTAATATGAGCAGCAATAGAGGTTGCAGTTAAAAAAAAGAGAAATGTGATACGATGATATAAAGAGAATCGAAAACATCCTAATTAACTATTAATCAACATAACTCTTGGTGGAACGTAGACATGACTAACTACGTAGTAAGTTTTGCCTTTAAGGAAATGGTAGCAATGTCATCGAGTGGAAGATAAAAAAAGAGAGCAACTACTGAGAAGTTAAAACATTCTGTGAACAAACTTTGTCTGGTTCATGATATATTCTATGACTAACCTTTCACGGTTAACGTTGTCATAATAGTTTCAGTACAATTAAGTTATAGTGATTGGGTACATTATGGGTTTTTGCTCTTATTTTTATTTTCAGGGCATTTGTTCCTGCCGTGCTATTGGAAGAAGCAGAGAAGAAAGCAAAGAAATCAAATCAAGATCACAAGATCAGACAACTGTAAGTACTCTTGAAGTATCATTGCATGCTATGAAGTTTTTAGTGTGTAATTATCGACATGGCTAGGGTACGTTATTAGTCATTAAATTTCGATTTGTAGAAGGGATTGGGTCTATTGTAGTCAGTTTCCAAACGCAACACCAAACGGCTCTAAAGTGTAGGGTGGTGGATTCGGAACTGAGGTGTTCACTTCAAGTGAATAATGGTTCTTATCTACGGCCCACTGTTTTCATGCTTGGCAGGTAAACTCATGTTTGATTTTAAGCATTTTTAGCTGAGTTTGAGACTGAGTTAGAGTTTGACTGATTGATTGATTGACTAATGTTTATTGGTTTGTAAATGTTTGCGGGCACATAGGTTTCAAGGTTGGTTTAGAAACCAATTAGTCTTAGTAAGTCGATTGAAATGCAGATGATTAGAGCCGAGTATCAGGAGTAGATTGGATGGTGAGAGATTGGAAATTCATTCAGCTGGTAGATACCATCTCAAGGAACTGCAGTGATCATTGTAGATATTCTATAGAATATAATGATGTTGTTAAATTTCCAAAACGGATGGGTTGTGCGCGACTAACAGGTTGAATTGAGTTCGGGTAATGGAACTTTTTTTTGTGACTGATTAAAATGGGTCGGAACAGGTTGGGTACACCCGTCAACAACAAAACAAGCATATTAACCCAGAAACACGTCCTAAATGTTGGCATATGTGTTTCTTTCCATTTGTTTTTAATAACAGTTACAAAGGGGTGTTTGGCATTGTGTTTAGAAGTGTTTAAATCACTGATGTTAATAAGAAAGTTGATGGAAGTTATTCGTTACCCATTTAAGTTGTTTTCTTTATGTATGTATGTCCATATGTACAATCACTGAGGATAGTTGGTGTTCAAGATAGTGCCAGAGTCGTTAAGGCTGCTTTTCATACCAGTTTAGCCATAGAGCATTAGGTTGGTTCACTTTTAATTTGTCAGTGTGATTATAACTGCATTTTGCTATTTCAACTATGTATATGAACGCATAATTGAACACGGGTTGCAGGCAACCCCAAACACCCCCACTGTCATGGTTTTCTTGACTGTGGTTGTTCCTTGATATGGATCTATGACTTAACTTGGCAAGAGTTGCCCAAATTACTGGCCGAATTATGATTTGTTTGTAACAATAACCACTTTTACATTTTAGGACAGGGTCAAACGGCTTAGGCTTATCAGTTTACGTAAGGTGTATTGGTAAGCTACTGGTAATTATGATAAGCTAAGTTATTCATATAATTTTGATACTATATAAGCTTAGCGACTCATTTTATACATAAAAATTATTAAACTGTTAAAATTAATCCATTATAATTGTGGCTATGCTCAGAACAGGCATTTGAATACGCTGCTGCTGAACTTGATAGCCTAGATCAAGGCTTACCGGGACAGCTCTCTGATAATGCGACTAATTGGTGACAGTCTTACTCTTTGGACCCCATATCCTGAAGATGAAGGTAATGCCCCCCCCACCCCAACCCTAATACTTCAAAGAAGTATTTTTGGCAAGTCTTATTCCCATATGGTTAATACTCTCATACTATTATTAGATGCAACCAAACAGTGAATTCACAAATTTTTGTGACTTAGGAGAGACATAACTGTAAGTAGTGTAGAATAATATCCGGTCTATAAGCTGTAGTAGAAATGATAAAAAGATATAACCAGCAGAATTACGTTGCATTGGTGAAAATAGAACTGTTAGTTTTCAACTATTAGATAAGTGCTTTTAGAGCAATATGCTTAATCTGCGTACCATTGTTAATTAACTGGAGTGAGTTACATGTAAATAGATTTTAGTCCGTGGGAATCGGATCAAAAGTAGAATTTAAGGCACGCATAAGAGGCTCATCCTGATTTACATTTTTGGTCGATTCTTTTTACTGGTTTCTTGAGATGGTAACTACCAGATTTTTACATACAAATTAATGGGTCATTTTGGGTTTGTGTTTTCTCTCACACATGTAAAACAAAAGGTCACAGCTTTGTACATACAAATTTTGTTGCTGTGAAAGTAGCCAACTCATTAACTATGTATAAGATTCTAATAATGAAATGTCCTGACCCGTACTAAAAATAGCCCGTTTTAACCCAACTCACCCGACTCACCGATAAGGCACTCTCTTATGGAAGGACTTGAATATGTGAAATGTGAATATTAATGTTTGTTTTTCTTTCTTCTCAATTATCAATCTAACAAGTATATGCATCTGGATTTTGTAACAGAGGAGTTGTTTTATTGGTGGAAGCTGCAAACATGAGTGATGTGAGATTGAATTCAGGGAGCAATAACGACAGAAACCGAGATTCTAAGAAACATAAAGATAGAGGTGATGCCCCTTATGATAGTCAAGGTTCAGATCATTGGCCAGAGCATCTTGGAAAGTTTCTCAAGTAATGAGATTACTATATTCAATTGTGTCTTCATATCCATTCCTTTAATAGAAACAGATAAAAGTCGTTATCAATTACATGTACTTAATTTCTTGATATTAGTAGTAATATAAAACATTTGTGTTAGAATTAGTCATTTTCATTGTTTTTTTGAACGCTTATATTGGAAAATGTTATGAGCACACTGATGTATTGATAATTTTTATTATTTGAAAACATTAAAAATGAGCAAGCGAATAATTTGTATGCCACAAACCCCACCACAACGGGAAAAAAGGTAGATATGTTCTTAAACGATGAAGACTAAATGTATCATTCACTTAGAAAGACCAATATAAAAACAACAGCTATTATGTCAAAAATACAAATTTAAATAAATGTATACTTTACTACGTCTTTTTGAGTTTTCAACCGTTTCTATTAAAATGTCCACTTTCAAACCATTTTTTACCACCCTTCTTTTTATAAAGAAAAATATGTTAATGATAATTATAAGTCATACCCACCACTCGCATTGCTATAGTTTTGTATTTCAAACATAATTAACTTAATATTGCTACAGTATATGATATTAGTGAGGGTTGTTCTAGACTTAAGTTCCTTGCTACCTTTTATATGCTTAAATGTCATTCTTTTAACTTCTGTTATTGCATATCTTAGATGATAAAATAACTTTTTTAATAATTTTGGAATGTGTTTTTATTTGTAGGTAAATGTTTGGACTTTTAAAAATCTTTGTATAATAGACAATATTTAACACCAATATTTAGGTAAACAAAAAAATGTTAACGATAATTATAAGTCATGCCCGCCCATTGGGCGGGCTTAGAAAGCTAGTATATATATATATATATATATATATATATATATATATATATATATATATATATATATATATATATATATATATATATATATATAACGGTAATTTTTCAACACCTATACTACATATCTCACAAATGGCTCTAGCGAAGTTTGAACCCACAACTTTTAAGTTGGTGGCAACTCACATAACACTAGACCAAAAGGTTTGGGTCTCACTTGAAGGACTTTGACATTATGAAAAACTAAATCTTTCCTCATTTAGTAATAATTGAATGGTTTCGTTTTTTATTAAGACGTAAAAAGGATAAATAAAGGTTAAATCTTTCCAAATATAGCCAAAATTTATAGAAATTCGTTTTGCAATTCAGATGTAGAAAAATAATTTAAAAAACACACGTCCTTACAAGAGCGTTCTTCATACTCTTGGACTTAATTGCAATATTTAAGAAAAGAATAATATCCAATATCATTAGACATAACAATTGTTTCAATCTTCTATAACCTGAATTAAACACTACCTTCCCAAAAACCCTATATCAAAACGATTGGAGAAACAAAATCTAAGTATTCGTAGTTATTGTTAAAAAAAGGAAAAAAAAATTGATCCAAGGTGTGGTTTTGGTTTATAACTTTGTATTCTCTTTGATTCTTAAATTACTTAAACATTGATCATAATTTTGTCAATGTTGTTGATAAGCATAAAAACGTATTAATCACTGAGATTAGTTTAAGTTTTTTATTATCTTTTGGTGTTGTTTAATTGATAAAGTTGTGAATTTTTTGTTGAATTCGACTTTATTTTTTGTGGAAGTTTTGCTTTTTCTGGGTCTTTTTTTATTGTTTAATTGATAAAGTTGTGAAATTTATTGAATTTAATGGTAGATTATGTTAAACTTTTGAGTCTTATGGCTTTCGGGAATAATAAAGAGGTGATTGGTATGCTTTTTGAAAGTGTTATTTTCTTATAATGCCATGTTCATACTTGCAAGTGGTAGCTACTTGAAAACACTTGATATACCCTCAAGAGTTTTTTTAACATACTGCATAGCATATCTTAAACGGAATGACAAAAACAAAATAATCGAAGTTAACACAAAAACAACCTTAACCCAACACCAACCAGAAGTTTCTTCACAAATTCATCATATAAGTAAGCATAACACTTAATAAACATATTAACCTAATTCTTAACATGAATTTACCCTGAATTTGGGGAGGAGCACATGAAACCCTTGATTGCTTCTAGGAACATACCAATAATAGTAAAATCATGTAGACTTATTCTTGAATAAACCTCTTGATATGATCTAACCAAATGGAGATATTAGTTGTTTTTCCCTCAAAAAATCCTTAGAAATCCACGTTTCCAACATCAAACACACATACATGTGTTTATGTGGTAATTCCCTAGAGTAAGAAGCTTATTAAGCCATAAGGTAATTTTAACAGTCGTCGGTTTCTATTCTAATATCCATTGCACTGTTAGTCCTTTACTATTAACTATTTGTACTGAATGTCCTTATTTCTAATAAAACTAATGGGAAGACTTTTCTAATATTCCAATAGCAATACAATATATTTCTAATCAAATCTATAAAATTTGGGGTGTTACAATGTGGATAAATCTCTTGAAGATGACCATGTACCTAATGACAAAGAGATCTCAATAAACTTTGTACAAACTGGTACAACATGGAATTAAAATTAAACACATGTTGATAAAATTTTTGCATATGCTATAGAAAGTGAAATAATAAATGATGAATTTTATGTGCCAAAATCTATGTGAGAATGTTGACAAAGAAATGATTCGCAAAAATGGCAAAAAGCCATACAAGATACAACTAAATTAGATTCACTTGAAAAATACCAAGTATTTGGCCATGTGAGATTAACCCCAAATAGTGATAAGTCGGCAGGCTATAAATGGGTATTTGTGATAAAAGGAAACGAGAAAATGAAATTATGAGACACAAAGAAAGACTCGTGGTACAACGTTTCTCACAAATACCCCGGGTAGATTATGAGGAAACGTATTCACCTATTTTTTATGCGACAACTCTCTGATTTTTAATCAGTCTTGCATATGTTAAAAGGCTCCAAATGTGCCTTATGGACGCTGTCACAGTCTTACATGTATGGATCATTTTACAGTGATATTTACATGAAAACCATAGAAGGATTAAAAAAAACTCATAAGCATTATAAATACATACATTTATCAGGGATTGACTAAGCCCAACAAAAAAGCCTTTTGCTTTGACCTTGGGTTTGGGTCGGGTTTTTTGAGGCCCATTGTGTGAAATAAATATTTTGTGCCCGACCCTGACTGTTCACCATAACTCACACGTCTTTCTTTCTCAAAGGATCCGACCGGGTGGTACCTCCACCGATGTTTAGCCGGAATCCGATCCAAAAAAAAATGCGTTACTGTTGTGCTACAGTTTCCTGTGAGGGGGTGTACAGTAATAATTATTTTTTAAATCCTTTTGTGGTTCTCAATTGGCCATGTGTTATGGTTGCATCTAGAATTCCATTTACAGCCACATATTTTAGTTGGGTGATCTGATAACCTGATATGTGTTTCATTTTGTGGTGAGGAAGCAAAAAAACCCATCGTCATTGTTATAAGGTTTGGATTCGTTATTGTGTTTCCTTTTTTCTTTTTCTTTTTGCCTGTTGATATGTTATTCATGTTTGATCTAGGGTTTTAATTGATTCAATTATGTTTAATTTTACATTCGCCCTTCATGTACGTAGATTAGGGTTTTCAATTTCTAGGGTTGCGCCTTCAGATTTACTATGTTATATGAAGCCATAGCAGTTCCACAAATTTGTTTATTTTGTGATTGTTTATTGATTTTGAAAATGGTTTTTATTATGGAAGCTATTCTGATATGGAGGTTTCTTAAATTTGGATAATATGTTAATAATTAGACCCAAAATGATGTTTTTATATGAATTAGATAATGCCTTTTGATGATACGATAATTTAATATAACTTTTTTTTTTCTCAGTTCAAAGGTTATTGAATTTGATCATTTGAATGTTGGAAAGAAATGTTTTAATGGAAATGAAGTTAAAAAAGGATGAAGATGCCTTGAAGTATAGTCAAGACTGTGACATCTTGGAATTCGAGGCGAGTAAGTTAGATGAGAAGTTGGAGAGGTGGGAAGATGAGCAGGGTTTTGCGCAATGTGTTGATTGCCAAGAATATTGCACATGATAAATTGACGGACGGGGTGAAAGGTACTTTTTCCTAATCATATATTAGCATAAAATCGATACCTTGATAATGATTAGCAAGTACACCCACACATCCAACTGTTAGGTTTCTATAATCGGTGCAAGGATATCGGTGTTAATCAGCTTTGCTCATTTTAGTGTAAACAATCATTTAAAAGGCGATTTTAACTAGATAAGCACTTTTAATAAGCAATCCCAAACACTACCAAGAATTATACATTTTTGATCAGGTGGGGAATGTTTGATAACAGTTTTGATTTTTATTTAATTGATATCATTCCGTGTGTTAATTAATTGTGGTGGTTTTGGTGTTTTGTAGGAGAAATGTGACGCCATTGGAAATAGAAGAAACTCTAATGGTAGATATTGATTGGATTAATCTTCAGGTGAGTTTGTTGACCCATTTTCTAAAATTTCAGTTTTTTTTATATATTTCAATTGTTTCTGGGTCTTAATGTTTGTACATCGTCGGATGGGGATTTTTTAGTGAATTGGTTGGAGGTAATTTATGTTTCTTAAATGGGTAACAACTAAAATGTTTGCACAATTTTTCTTGACAACAAAGATCTTTGCTTAATTTAAAGGTTCTTATAACCAAGTTCTTTTTATTTGTAGGTGTAAAGCGACTGGACAGCGGGTTCGGTTACAAGAACAAGCAACCGTGTATATGCAACGCGTAGTGAGCCGGTTCATGATTCCGAGCTCGGTATATCTGTTTTACAGGAGCAAACTGTTACTAAAAAGTTAAAGGTCGAATTCACTTTCACCTTTTGTTTATGTTTCTCCCAATTGGCTAGATTTTTATGTTTTACTTGCTAGATTGACTTTTTTTTTATTATTATTTTATTTTTTTATTTATAGGTAACCATTGTTGAAGTGGCCTTCACTAATATATCATAACACTAAGTAAGAAAAAAGAGTTTATGGATTTATTTCAATCTGGAATACCTGATAGATACACTTATGGGTGTATAAAACTGTATACTGCTCCTAATTTTGATATCCTTATTGTATAAAATGGATTTCTACGGCCATATTGGTATTCTCTCTATGTACTTCAGAGGAAAAAAAAACATCAACTCTTTTTAGATTCAAAAAAGCTCATAAGGCGGTTATTTAGCTGACCCAAGCACCCCTTTAGATATCAGTTGTGCATTTTCGGCCCCGTTTTATGACAATGGTTGTTCTTCATTTGAATACAGGTGTGGTACAATAATGTTCCAAATGCACACCTTCCTGAATAAGCTGTTTACATTTGAATACCAAGCGTAAACCGGTTTTGTTGGGAACATGAATGTATAGCAGCAGACGACTTTAAATGGCTTTGACTATTTTGTACAGTAATATGATCCTTGGCTATGATGACCCTCAAATAGAGTTGATTAAAGCTGAGAATGCCTGCCTATTGGCATGGTAACCCGCTGAGGTTGCAGCCATGGCGAGTGCGTCTGCTTTTTCGATTTCATCTGTCTGAGCCTCCATTATACATAATGGAAAAGGGTCTTTAAAGATTTCGTAAACCGGTTTTCTTGGGAACATGAATGTATAGTACCAGACGATTTTGAATGCCTTTCAGTGTTACGTAGAGTGGATTGGTGCTTGGCTATGATGACTCTGAAATAGAGTCGATTAAAGCTGAGAATGACAGCCTATTGGCATGGTAACCCACTGAGGTTGCAGCCATGGCGAGTGCGCTCGCTTTTTCGACCCTTTTGTCTGAGCCTCGATGCCACCAATCCTTTTGTTGCCGCTACCCGAGGCGTGTGACGATGAACACTATATTTATCTATTAGGGCGATGATGAGCATGATCCGCATTATATCTTGGCAAGGTAACCACTCATGAATTGTGGTTGCAGCCATGGCAACTCTGAGTCTTATTCATATTGATAGTCACCACCCGGTCGGATCCTTTGAGAAAGAAAGAGTTGTGAGTTATTGTGAATAGTCACGGAACAAAGGGCAAAGCAAAAGGCCACTTTGTTGGGCTTAAGTTAACCCTGATAAATGTATGTATTTATAATATGATCTGACCCTTTGATGATTTTATTGAGCTTTCTGATTTTATTGAACTTGCTGTCAATTTGATATGCTACGGTCATGGGTTATTGATGGCCTTTTGTGTGTCGTATATTCCTTTTTGGCATCTCAAATAAAATAGGCAATGATGAACTGAATTCTGAGCCTTTTATGTCTATCAGATGCAAGCAACGGTGAAAAATGCCATTGATATGAGATCATGTAAGTTTGGTGTTCATACCGATGTTTGTATATTTTTCCTGTGTTTCATCTGAAGATTTAGGCTTGAAAGGTTACTACTTTTGCAGGTTGTTTATGGAATTGCAGTGTGATATGATGATGTATAGGTGCAGAAAAAGAGGAAAGAGTTGGTGTTATTTTTAGAATAAGCTTGGTCAAGGGTTTTTGGACCTGTTTTTAAGGTTAGATTGTAAGATTATAATTTGTTTTGATATAACAGGTTAGAAAGCATGTAGATTTGCTGATTTTTATCTGTTTTTTAGGACCGCGTTGTGATACTGTGTTTCTTTTGATGTAACAGGTTACACTATAATTTGTTGCTTTTAAAAATAAGTTAGAAAGCACGTAGATTTGTTGTGCTTCGAGACATGCGCCTAAGGAGAACGTCTTTTCAGCTGAAGTCAACAGAGGAGCCGAGTGAAGTGAATGAAGAAATACAAACCAAACTAAGACAGTGACAAAAACATGCTTATTGATAATCTTAGGTAAGAAACTCCTCCACTTTATAACTTCTGTAAATGCATTTCTGTTTTGGATCTAAACTTATGTAACACGCCCGGTTGTAGAAAGTTCAATTGTTCAAATGTTTTTATGCGACAGAAGCTATATCAGCAGCAAGTATGTGTCAAACAATATCTTTTTTATTTGTATTAAGAGGGTTGGGATTAATCAAGGGATCGTTTGGGTGCTCCTAATTATTTCAAGTATTGATTAAGCAGAAATAGAAAATTATTTCACATATAAGAAGTTCATAAAATAGTTGTTTGTTTTGATTTTCGTTGAATCTTTATATATGAAAACCACTAATCGCATGCTTTTAGTGGTGGTTAGGAAACATAGGAATATAAGGTAATTATAACATCTTCTTTAATAAGCACTTTAAAAAAATACAATTTTTTTTAATCCAGACTGCTGTTACGTTATTCATAAGCAGAACTAATGAATCCCAAACACCTCCTTCCTTTGGTACGTTATTATATGCAAATAAGCAGACCCGTGGGTTGTAAATTTGCGTAGTCATTGCTGTGATCTTTTTTTGTAACATGTATGAAGGTTGGTACCGCTTCTTTGGTAGAAATTCTCTAATCTGTCCCCTAAACGACCACTAAATGCAGGCATGCATTCTGATCTCCTTAAGGAATCATAAAAGAAGCGGGAAAAAAAATGAACGAGTGCAGAGTATTGTTCATTGTGAATGTTATCTGGATGTGGCCGCCGGCAGACCAAAAGCCAATCTTTGGGCAAGGGGCTTGCTGGTCATAATCCTGGTATTGAAAATATGGGACCAAAGAATGATGGAATTGAAGGTAAGCAATATATTTTTTGCTACTCTTTTCTATGCAAGGTTGTATGAGCGAACAAGTAACTCACTATTTTTTTTTTTTTAATATTCATATGAGTTCCTGTGTAAACTTTTCCAATCTTCAAATCAGCCCTATAATAAGTAGCCTTATAAGATTACATCATGTTACCAATTTTATTGTTGTTTGATATCAGTTTGTGTTGTATGTTTTTTGTGGTTTTCCAGCCTTACCATTTTAAATGAAGATATAATGTTTGTCTTCTATAAATTTTGCAAATAATAGAATGGGGAAGATGTGGTGGCTGGAAAGAAGTAGAAATAGTAAAAACTTATGTGAAAAAGATTTGCATCTTTTTTTATAGAATTATGGCGTTATAGTTTGAGACATTCATTTCGTGTTCTTTTTTTAGTGTTCTGTGTCCGGTGAGGCTGAATTATTGAGTTATATGAGGTTAATGAGTATAGTAGCATATAGCATATGTCTCATCTGTAAGAAAACGTATTTTGGATAAGTCATATTTGGCATAGGTTATTAGCTTATATATAGTTGTTAACGCGCAGCGATATTACATTTTTACAGAAGCACAATTATTGACATTGTCGCCGTGTAACAAACCTAATGGCTACCCTTCCTACGGCGAGCTTATGTGTGTTTTGTTGTTCAAAATACTAAAGGACTACTATATAACAAAAAGTGAAAAAAATGGCTACTATTAAGAAGGCCTATCACCTGAATATCAATGAAGAATACAACAACATTTCTACAAAGTTGTTGTGTGTTAGGCATACACGTGTTTGGTATTTGCTTACTCGAACTACTTATCTGATTACATGGAGTAAAATAAGTAGCTTTGCAAAAGATTTGCATTAATATGTAGGACGCAACTCTGGAATTTGTTCTTCATTTTCTTGCTGCCGCAAATAGTTACTAAGGCCGTGTTTCGGATTCGTTATTTTTCATGTTGAAAGTTAGTGTTTTTATAGATTCTAAACACATACTTTTGTGCAGCAAACAATTATCATGCAAGCCTCGGTGTGACATCTGCACCATATGTGGCACGTGTGGTCTGCAACATCCTCGCCTCACCTTACTTGGGTGTCTGAAAAGGTTCATACCAGCAGCCGGATACCGCGCCGATGAGTTGTCTAATGGATGTCAAAGAATGGTAACTTTTGATTGCTTTTCTAAAGTACGTTGGAGTCAAGTTACCAAAAAAAAGGTGATGCGTTTGAAGAAAGCATGGCTCTAGGAGACGAGCTGCGACTATAGGTGCCTGGAAACGCTTGACACAAAAGGCCTTGCAAATGTGTCGTGACATTAGGTAGTACCTACGATCCACAAATAACACACTTTCTTTAGAATTTTAGGTTGTTTACTAAAATTCAACAAAAATTATAGATATGCTTGCAATCTGTCTGATTAGAACCATGTTAACTAAATTTATTGCGTAACAGGAACTCTTATGCATTGCTGACTGTTAAAATAGGTAGATGTAGGGGCTGTTTGGATACCTTATTGTAGCAACTAATTAACCTTGAATCATGCTTATTAGGGGCTGTTTTAATAGCTAATTAGTCTTAAACTGTTGTTATCAGGGGTTGTTAGAATACCTTATTCTAGCATCTAATAAACATTGACCTGCGCATTCCAACCTCTGTTAATAGTGTGTTTTATCAAAGGCTGTTTGGATAGCCTATTTCACCATCTTATTACCCATGTCCTGTTTCGTTAAATATGTTTCATTCATATGGTTTAAGTTAAAACTTAAAAGCTTGCTAAACATATTTAATTGGTATATTATTATATACCTGACCCGTGACTTAAAACCCAGAATACCATGATGGTTTTTACATTTATACATTTGCATTTCCATATAGGCTTCAAAAAATATGTCATTACTTACTGAAACTGACAAATTTTCTCACATGAAACCTTCTTTGTTGTGACTTAAGCTCTTGGCACACTTAATTCAAAGATTTTTATAACCAAGCTATTTTTGTTTGTAGGTTTAAAGTGGTTGGACAAGAGGTTCAGTTACAATAACAACCGTGAAATTGATAGTCGCAAGAGTGGATATTGAAGTGAGCTGCAAAGTTTTATTTATTGTTTTAACTATGCAAATGATAGCAACACCATTAGATTTTTTTTCTTTTTTTTCTTTTGCTGATTTAGGCTGAGAATGATTTGTAACAAAAACAATTTTACATATAAAATATTTATTTGAGTACTTAATGTTGCGCAGCTGAATGATGACTTTGGTGATTGCTTCTACACCAGCCATACCATTACAGGTTTTATATGTTAACTTGCCGATGAATGTTTCAACAAGGGTTTTTAATTGTATCTGTTGAGCATTACACATCTTGAATAGCCATGTTACATTGGCTACCAAAATATGGCAAAGAGTAATACAAGTTCTCTATCAAAGCCAAGTGCCACAACTTTACTATCAAATAAAACCACCAATAGATAAACGTAGCCCGCAACCCCATTACAATGTCACACGAAACAAACTGCATAGAAGCCACTTAGCTCGATCACTAAATATCACTTCTTTAGCAAAACAACCCCATTACAATGTCACACGAGTAGACTGCAGTCTTTAAATATTGTTACTATCATTCTTATTTTGCAACACTTGCTAAACCTTCTTTAGCAAATCACCCCGCGGCAACGCGCGGGCGATCCACCTCGTGTAGATCTAAACCCCACGAAATGTTCTTAACTAAACTAAAAAGATCTTTATACGGATTAAAACAATCATGAGGAATGTGTGATATTCGCCTAAGTGAATATCTTTCAAAAGAAGGGTATAAAAGTAATCAAATAATTTCGTTTGTTTTTATCAAAAGATCAAAGCTGGGTTTAACAATCATTGCAGTGTATGTTGATGATTTAAATATCATCAGAAATCTTGATGAGATTATACTGCAAATTTGTTAAAAAAACAAATTTGAAATGAAAGACTTTGGTAAGACTAAAATTTGTCTCAGCTTGCAAATTGAGCATTTGCCAAATGAAATATTTGCCCATCAATCAAACTATACGGAAAAAAGATATTGAAAAGATTCAATATGGATAAAGCTCATCCACTAAGCACAATGGCTGGTCACTCGCTTAACCGAAAACTTGATCCGTTCCCCCCTAAAGAATATGAGGAGAACCTTCTTGGTCCTGAAATGCCATATCTAAGTGCAATTGGGGGGTTGATGTATGATGCGTGGTTTTGCGACCTTACAACAGGTTTTACCTCTCAAGGGATCTTAAGAGGCTTGCAATCCCCACCAGGCAGTGTACCTGACCGATGTAGTATAGTGTAGTGGCAAGTACCGGGGGATTGATCGTTCTCTAGGGGAATAGTGNAAAAAAAAAAAGATGAGAAACTTAGGTCTAAGGGTGAGGGAAACGATTCCTTTTTTATTTTAATGTTTTTAGTGAAAAGCAAGTAAAATTATCCCTCCCCGGGTTTGAAAGGAAGTGGGCGGAATGTTAGTTGCTAGCAACTAACCCAAATAACTACAAAGTGCAAGATAAATAAAATAACTGAAAATAAAAATAGTTGTGAAAACTTAAATATGGAGGAGAAAGTGGTGTTTACTTTAGATTTCATTACTTCCCTACTATCTTTTACCGGTTGATTAGGTTTATAAGTTGCACTGGATGACGGGGTTGCTATCCTTAAAATTACCAGTCGTGGGGGTGTACGAACTTCCCCCAACTCTTAACTCCTACTTCACTCCTAAATGGGTCGAGCCGACTAAAAGCCCTAACCATGGGTCACTAGAAATTGCTCAAATGCATTAAATACATACAAATATTATCGTAGTAACAACATCCGTCAATGTTTCTTAAGAACGTAGCAAGTTAACGTATTGGGAGGTTAGCCAGTTTTCTTAAAAAAGCCTATACATCGAAAACATCATAACAAATACAATTAATAACAACAATTCAACCAATAATTTAATAGTTAGGTTTCAATTAGATCTAAGCCCAAACACGAAGAAAACCTTAGCTAGCATGTTAAAACCAAAAGACAAAAAAAAGATGAATCAACACAACACATAGACATATTGAATGATTAATTGATAACTTATCTTCAATGTAACATGGAAGATCTCAAGGTGAAAAACCTTGAAAAAGCTGCTAAAATTCGTATTAGGGTTCCTCTCTAAAAAGTTCCACACAATGAATGAAAATTGCGAAAATATATATAGATATACAGACTTGACGGCATCACTCTTTGGGTTGTAACACCGTCACCTCGCCATGCTAGGGTTTCCTGACGGCCTCTTGACGCCGTCCCCCTTTAAGTTCCAAAATTCCATTCTGGCTTATCAAGGAAAATCTTCACATCCACCTCCGTTTGTCTAGCTTGACGGCGTCACCTCCTATGCCTTGACGCCGTCGTGGGTACTGTTCCAACAGATTCAGAGACTTTGTCGTTCTCTTCACTTTTATGCTCCAAAAACGTCCAAAATGCTTCCTTTTCCAGATTTCTTCTCCAAAGTACCTAAAATGACAAAAGGAACGATTTAGGGTAATATTTGATCAAATAATTATGATTTAGGGCTTAAATGACCCCCCAAAAGCGGTACACTTTTCGCCTCATCAAATACCCTTACACTTGAGATTTGCTTGTCCTCAAGCAAATGCGCTTTTATTCTAATCAAAATACAAGTTAGGGGTCATTTAACACTAATATAAAAGTAATTACAACAAATAGTCGTTCCCCTTCAATCATAATAAGCACAGAGATTACATACTAGCACCTCACAAGTGGTCTTTAGATACTCACATCTCTTAGGTGTCATAAAAGTATATCTCACAAATGAAAATGAATAATATCTCTCACTACCTGTCATAGCAAATAGATTACCATAGGCTTGGGAAAGGATCAAAAACCTTCTCCACTAGGCGTAAGCACCTGTTAGGATCACGTTTTATTAATATCAAGTCTCGGTCATTAAGTTTTGTAATAGGTTGCCTTAGAATATTATTTAGTAATGTTTTATCAATGTTTACACAAGTTTATGTCATGTTTTCATGTATTGTAAAAGTCTAAGGGGCAATATTGATAATAGGTGAAACTTATGTAATGCCCTAGACTTCCCACTATAAATAGTGGTGTAACCCTCCAAGGAGGGTGTTGGTTCTCTATGCAATAACAAAGTTCATTTCATTTCACATACAAGAGTTCCTTCCACTCTCTCTCTCTAACTTACTTTCTCTCTCTAAAGATTATGTGTTCCTATTCTACAAAATGGTGACCTAACAAGTGGTATCAATCGCCAAGGGATAATATAGGTTGTTTTAGGTTAGATTTGGTAGAAACAACTAGGATTAGAGGCTGTTCTCAAGATCTGGGTACTGTTCATCGTGGGTCTTATCGAGTAAGGTAGGTGTTTTTATCGAGTAAGATAGGCGAAAAAGTAGGGTATCGAGTAAGATCTAAAAGTTATCGAGTAAGGTTACTTCGTCTTATCGAGTAACTACATTGTTTTGGATAATCCTTAGTCGATACTATACAAATTTTAACGCAGCTTATCGAGTAAGCTCCAATGTTTATCGAGTAACACCTTATCGAGTTACACCTTTATCGAGTAAGGACCAAGAACATCACCTTTATCGAGTAACATTATACTTATCGAGTAAGAACCAAGTACATCACCTTATCGAGTAAGCATCTCAGAATCATTTAACCGTCGATTTTCGCCAACACATCTAATCTTCAACAACAACCTTTCTTTATCCTTAAAGATCCATTTCACATAATCATTAATCATGTCTCAACCACCGTACTTCAATTACCTTCATCATCATCAACAGCCACAACAAAATCGTCAACAACAACCGTATCAACAACTGAATCAGCAACCGTATCATCAACCATACTACATGCACGAACAACATCAACTCTTAATGCATCAACAACAATTTCCACAGCAACAACCACACTTCCAGCAACAACCATTCTTACATCAGCAAATGCAAACCAATCTTCCACCAACTAAGCAAACACATTGGTTTGATCAAATGTGCGAAGCAATCACTAGTCAGCAATCCCGTCACGAAGCTGGGTCCCTTGATATTCCTCCTATGCTCACACCAGGCAACTATGTTCAATGGGCTAGTCGTTTCTTACGATTCATTGAACTCAAGAAACCTCATGGGAAGTTTATGAAAAAGGTCATTCTTGAAGGTCCTTTTCAATGGCCAACTACAACGACTCCAGGTGATCCTGATGCAAATCCTCCAAGACTTGACACTGTTACTCCACTTCCTGAATATTCACTCACCGCAGAGCAACAACTTCATCGGGAAGCAAATGAACTTGCAATGATTTACATTCTTCAGGGAATACCTAATCCGATCTTTCGAAGTATTGATGCTCAGAAAACTGCTAAGGATATGTGGGAACATGTTCATCTCTTGATGGAAGACACTGAATTGAATCAAGAAGACATGCAATCAAAGCTTTATATGGAATATGAAGACTTCATGATTAAATCAGGGGAATCGCTTGAGTCTTACTATCATCGCTTCACGAACATCATCAATGATTTGGATCGACACAACATCATACTCCCCAGGATTGCTATCAACACTAAGTTTCTCAGTTGTCTTGGTTATGAATGGAAGAAATATGTCATGTTTGTCAGGCAGGCTAAGAATCTTCATGATGCACCATATGGATTGTTATTTGATTATCTGAAGCACCATGAGAGTGAAGTGAACAAGGATAGAACTCTTCATGCAACTTTGTCACCTCCTCCAAATCCTAACTCACTAGCACTGGTTGCTCAATCTCACTTTGCTCGACCACCATCAAACCATGCTTATGTTCAGGAACAAAATTACTTCAGCTACCCTCAACCAAATCCTTCACTACCACTACTCACATATGATTCTACTCAGCAAAGCAACATCAGTTCAAGTGATTCATATGACAACAATGACTCCATGTTCTACTCCAATACTAACAATGATGAAGATGAAGAGGAATTCAACAACTTGAACCAAGGAATTGCACTTATCGCTAAAGCATTCAGCAAATTCTCCAACAAGTCGAACAACCGTCTTCGTTCTTCATCTAACACAAGGAATCAAGCTGTTGTTAATGATGGCCGAGTTGAAGTTCAGAATCGTAACATTGGTAGATCTGGTTTTCGTGGTAATATGGGTAATTCTGGAAATGGTCATCGGTTTAATGTAAATGGTAGCTTTCGGAATAATATTGCTGCTCCTCAGAAAAGGGTTGAGATTGTTGAAACGGGCAATACAGATTCTGGTAACACAGTCATTCGATGCAACAACTGCAATGGGATCGGTCATTTAGCAACTGCATGTCCTTCACCGAGAACTCAAGGCAGCAAGTATCACAAGGAAGCATTACTTCTCGCTCTTAAGGATGAAGCACGTGGAAACATAAATGCTAAAGACAACAGCTTCATGGCCAATGCTCAATTTGATGATGACATGGAAGATCTGGAAGCAAATGCTGCAGTTATGCTTATGGCCAATATGCAGGAACTACATCTGAGTGATTCAGGCCCAGTGTATGACACTGATGGTTTGTCTGAGGTACATGATTTAAACACTTGCTTAATACATGATATTGCCTCCCCTTCTGCATCTGCATCAGACGAGGAACAAGTTGTTTAAAACAATTCATTATTATCTAGTCAAGAGGATAACCAAATAAGCACATTTGTTACATTTGACGACGATGATCAAATTGACCCCGTGGTTACATTTGATGATCACGTTCAAATGAACCAAACTGTTGTATTCGGTGATACACTTGATGATGGTTATAATGATCAATTTGAACAACATGAACCTTCAAATGATCCAGATTCAGATCTCAGAACCATGCTTATGACCACCCAAATTCAGGCCCAAAAATGCAATGATATAAATACTAAATTGAAAGCCAAAATTGCATCATTAACGAAAGACCTTGAGTGCTGTAAAATTCAAATAACAAATTTTGAAACACGAGATAATCGGGAAAAAAGTTTTGAAATTGCTTTCCAAAAATCTTATGTTCAAGAACAAGAGTTACAACATCAAATACGCGAATTAACCGTTTCCAAAAATGCTTTAATCTCACAAATGGAACAAGAAAGGTTTAATCATAAACAACAGATGAATCAACTCACCGATGAACTTTCTAAAACAAAATCTGAGTTGTCCCTTTGTCAAGCTGAGTTTCGAGAATATAAACAAAAGTCAAGGAAACGGATTGATTCTTACGTAGAAGAAGTTGTTGAATTGGAAAAGAAAATCAAAGAGTTTAAAAATGTTGGTTATAAAACGGGTGAATCCATTACCACAATTCAAAAGTTTACTTTGCAACAAAGACCTCCCGGGTGTGGTTATGCTCTTGGTTACGATACACCTAGTTTTTTAAAAACAGCACTCAAGGAAATTCCAAAACTGTATAGTGCAGAACACTTATTTGATGAATCTGTTGTGCGTGTTGTTGTATATAATCGTGACGAAGAAGAGGAAATAGAGGATGAGAGTCGATCTAAAATGAGCAATGTTTTTTATAATACACCTTTTGATTACTCAAAATTTCCTCATTTAAATGAATCTTTTGTGCCTCAGAAAGAGAAAACTGAACAACATTGGTCTTTAATAAAAGTAAATGAGTCATCTTCTGATGTTGGTCCTGTAAAACCAGTAGCACAAATAAATGGTCCTTTACCTGACTCCAGTCAACTTAAACCATTACCAAAACGTTGTAGTGTCATGCGGTATTTTGATACATTTATGGAAGACATAACGTTTTTAGAACAAGTGATTGAAAGAAACTCAGAAATAACTGTAGCAACTTTTCAAAATGTTTATGAAAAAGAAAAAAGAGAAGTCTTTCAAAAACAATTGTTGCCACATGTTCAACATTTGCGTCTTTGTGCTACACACTGGGAAAAGGAACTTCAGACAGAGGTAAAATCAATGATGGAAGTTTTCAACGCAACCGAACAAACAATCTCAAAACAAAAAAGAAAAAACAAAGGTTTGCAGAAAGAGGCTGATCGACTCTTAGAATATGTTCTTAATGCTGATATATTATCTGTGATTATGAATTCTTTGTATGAGTCTGGTACTGTTATGCTTGTTGATGATCACACTGATGATATTAAATTGTTGAATGAACATGTTGAGACTTTAAAAAGAGAAAATGAGAAACTTGTGAAACACAATGATGATGTGCAAAATAAACTTTCAAAAGAGATTTCTCATCTTAAAAAGAAGCTTGAATGGTGCCAAAATCAAAGTCTTTCTTTCGAATTGCAATTGCAAAGTCAAAAAACTTCAAATTCCTTTAAGGATGGAGCTGTAGAGTTACAAAGTCAAATTTCAAAATATCAAAAGGAATTAGAGGAATTAAAAGTTATAAACAATGACATTTATTTTTGCAATCGTGAGCTGGAATCTAACATCCAAGAAAAGAAGCACATCATTATTGAATTAAAAGAGAAAATAATGTTACTTGAAAAAGGAGAGTTTGCTAGCAATAATGTGATTGCACCAGGCATGTACAACATCGACACAACCACTAGGGTAACACACTCTCAAATTTCTAATGAGAATGATTCAACTTCTACAGGAATAGTCACCACTCCTAGCGTTAGCAGATCAAAGCGTAAGAGCACCAAAAGGAAGAATAGGATCTGGAAGCGTAGAAGTGGAAAACTAGAAGCCTCTGAAGTAGAAGCCCACCTTAGGAATTTGAATAAAACTCATGTTGCACTAGATTTAGATTCTGATTTGGCAAATTGTAATCCTAATCTTTGTGTAATGAATGCTGAACCTTTGAATGCTTTGCATGTTAATGCTTCATGTGTGTTTTGTCGAAAAAGTATGTTATCTGGTGATCATGCAAAATGTGTGGCAAACTCTCTTTTATCTCGTCATAAGAAACGAACATCTGGCAGAAAATCTAGGCCCACTATTGCTTCTAAATCTGTGCTAGGTAGAAAGCCAAATGTAGTTTCTAAGGATGATGTAGTCGCCCCCGTAGTTGCGAACAATATTACTAAGAACATGTCATCAACTAGCGAATTCCTTAAGAAGAAAGCACGAACTAGTTGGAGTTGGCAACGTTGGTTAGAAAGGACACAGAATTTTAAATGGATACCTAAAATTATAAATGTGTGTATATCTAACCCAACGGAACCCACAACTTATTTGGGTTCCACCCTTACACCTGTTCCATCTTTGTCTCCTTCGTGTGATGCAGGTGGTTCAACTTGTTCTTTGGATTGTTGATAGCGGATGCTCCCGACACATGACAGGCAATCTCAAACTGTTAAGAAACTTTGTCTCAAAGTTCATCGGAACTGTCAGATTCGGGAATGATCATTTCGCTGCAATTATGGGATATGGGGATTATGTCAGTGGTAACATCAAAATTAGTCATGTGTATTATGTCGAAGGCCTTGGTCACAATCTGTTCTCAGTCGGTCAATTCTGTGATGGGGATTTGGAAGTAGCATTCAGGGAGAAAACTTGCTTCGTTCGCGACTTACAAGGAAATGATCTTATGTCCGGCACTCGTGGAAACAGTCTTTACACCATATCTTTGTCAGACATGATCGCTTCTTCTCCTATATGTCTTCTTTCAAAGGCAACTTCGACAAAATCCTGGTTATGGCACAAGCGTATGTCTCATCTTAACTTCAAAACCATGACAGACCTTGCTCGTCACAAACTAGTTGACGGTCTTCCTAGATTTAGATATTCAAAAGATCACTTATGTCCCGCTTGTGAACAAGGAAAGAGCAAACGTGCCCACTTCAGCTCTAAAACTGAACCAAGTTCTACGCATGTTCTTCACCTGCTTCATATGGATTTGTGTGGCCTCATGCGTGTTCAAACAATTAACGGCAAACGGTACATATTAGTAATTGTTGATGACTACTCCAAATGGACTTGGGTTTACTTCCTTTGAAGCAAAGATCAAGCTCCTTCCATGATCATCACCTTTCTCACCAAAATTCAGGTTCAAATTCGAAACACAGTCAGAACAGACAATGGAACTGAATTTAAGAATCAAACTCTTCGTGAGTATTTTGAGAAAGTGGGTATTGAACATCAAACGTCTATTGCTAGAAGTCCAGAACAGAATGGGGTTGTCGAAAGATGCAACAGAACGTTAGTGGAAGCTGCAAGAACGATGCTCATTAATGCTCTATTACCAGATTACTTATGCGCTGAAGCTGTTTCCACGGCATGTTATACTCAAAATCGTTGTATGATCACAAGACGCCACAACAAAACTCCTTATGAGCTTGTTTATAAACGCAAACCAAATGTTCAACACTTTCATGTATTCGGTGCTCTCTGCTACCCTCATAATGACCGTGATGACTTTGGTAAGCTCAAAGCTAAAGCAGATATTGGGATCNGCTCTATTACCAGATTACTTATGCGCTGAAGCTGTTTCCACGGCATGTTATACTCAAAATCGTTGTATGATCACAAGACGCCACAACAAAACTCCTTATGAGCTTGTTTATAAACGCAAACCAAATGTTCAACACTTTCATGTATTCGGTGCTCTCTGCTACCCTCATAATGACCGTGATGACTTTGGTAAGCTCAAAGCTAAAGCAGATATTGGGATCTTCATTGGATACTGTGAGAACTCTAAAGGTTTTCGAATCTACAACCGTCGTACTAGGGAAATTCAGGAGACTATTCATGCTAATTTCGATGAACTTTCTGTAATGGCTTCTGAGCACAACAGCTTAGGACCCGCAACCAACCGTCTTAATTTCCCAGATTCTTCAACTGCACCATTGTCACCAACCTGCAAAGAATTGGAAACCTTGTTCGCACCACTGTTTGATGACACTTTTGATCAAAGTGCACCAGCTGTATCCACTAGTTCCGCTGCTCAACCTGATCATATTCCAATACCTGATACAACTGCTCCTACAACTACTACTGTAGACAACAGTGCACCTTGTAATGAGTTCTTCAATCCGTTTGCTGAACAAACCGATTCCAATACAGACAATGCAGCTGAAGATCTGAACCAACAACAAGTACCCGAACCTGCAGATTTTGATCCACTTGCGCTTTTCAATCCGTTTGCTCCGACTCCAAACTTTGAAGATATTGCAGAGTCGTCAACACGCAATTTGGAATCAGTCAATATGCAGCAGTTCCATAACCCTCACCCTTCAACGCATCAGTGGACTAAAGATCACCCATTAATCAACATCATTGGACATCCTTCAGCTCTAGTTATGACAAGACAACGACTTCACTCCGATGCTGAACATTGCATTTATGCACTCACAGTTTGTCAAGCTGAACCCAAAAACATTAAGGAAGCACTAACATAAGTCAACTGGATTGAATCAATGCAAGAGGAATACAACCAATTCAAACGCCTCGAAGTGTGGGAATTAGTTGAACGACCAGATGGAGTGTACGTCATTGGGCTGAAATGGATTTGGAAAAACAAATTGGACGCAGATG